>JAJIBD010009646.1:0-94670 GCA_021461705.1 Cryptotis parvus
ACACAGTGGTCTGGCCATACATCCCCTGATGGCTCTGATGGGGAAACTGAGGCCCAGAGAGGGCCAGTTCTCTGCCTTGATGCCAGCCCCCACAGCACAGGTAGGTGCTGAGAACCAGGAGAAGTCAGGGTTCCCAGCCCGCCCTCCCGGCCAGGTGGCCGGGCTAGACACCCTCCAGGACCGCAGCCTCCCGTGGCCCTGCTCTCCTCTGCCTCCTGGGCACGCCTGTGGAGGGGCTAATTAGTGGTTGGGCTACAGAGACAAAGCCCCACATCAAGAGTAGGATTATTGCCCTGGTGTGGGAGGGCCGCCCGGCAGGGCCAGCCTTGCTGACAGGGCTGGTTTCCCAGCCCAACTTCAGGGCTTCATTACTTTTTGCTCTCAGACAGCACGATTATTGGAGGCTGTTTATAGACGGCCATTTTTTCCAGGGATCTGAGAAGGCTTCCACATTTTAGCTTCCCCCTGGTTGTCGGAAGAAGCACACAGAAGCATTCGTCTCGCTGCTAAAATGGAACAGAGAGAGGTTAAGACACCTGCCCCGGCTCACACAGCCTTTCAGCCGAGAGCGAGGTGGATGGACCCGGCTCCGCCAGCCCCTGCATCTCCCGGCTGCTTGTTAGCGCCCGAGGTCAGGCCCTGCCCTGACGCTGCCTGTGGTTTTTCTTTGGTCAGGCCCATTTGACGGAGATGAGGCCACTGCCATGGTGTGGGCAGCCGAGGACCCAGGGGCCTGAGAAGGGACATGAGTGACCTAGATCACACAGAAAGGGGCGGGGAAGGGGCCCCAGTTTGGGACTCCCCATCCAGTGCTCTAACTAGGGCAGCAGCTGGCCCATCTCCTGACCTGAGGGGTCAGAGCACCAAGGAGGAGCAGGACTCCATCAGATTATTCTGTTGGTCCTTCCGGCAGGGGCGGGGCCAGAGGGTGGGGCTCGTGTGTGTGTGTGTGTGTGTGCATGTATACACGTGTGGTATGATTGTGTGTGGGATGTGTACGTGTGAGCATGTATATATGATGTGTGTGCATGTGTGTGCATATGTGGTGTGTGTAGTATGCGCACTGTGTATGTGGTGATGTGCATGTGTGTGCGTGTGTGTGGTTTATGTGTGCACATGTGTGTGGAAATGCTCTTCTCTCCCCAACACCCAGGATCTGAAGGAGGAGGAGGAGCTGGGGGGCTGGGCTAGAGCCTCCTCAGCACCCAGGTTTCCGCTTCCTTCCTCATTGCTACTGAGGATAGGGTGGGTGAGCTGCGAGGCTAGCTGAGGTGGCCAGTCACTCCAGCCCACCAGAGCCCCTCCAGGATCTTGGGGGAGAGGACGACCCCAGCTCAGCCCCCTCACATGCAGGGAGGTCAGCTGCAGAAGAAAGAGACCCACAGGTAGCCCTAGGCAGGCAGCAGCGGGCAGTGCCCATGGTCTGTCCCTCACCCTGGGGGTCTCCTCCTTGCAATGAGGAGCTCTCCTGGGCATCCCTCTGGCCTGGGGTCACTGTGACTGAGGCTCATGGGGCCCTGTCTGAGGTTCAGCCGCTGCAGGGTGCGGGTTTTGACCCCCTGACCTCCTCCCTCCTGGTCTCAGCTCCAGATCCCAGGGCTCAGGGAGGCTTTGAGGGGCTGGGAAGACTCCGCCCGGGGACCCAGTTCAAACCACAGGGGCAGTTCCGACCCCCTAATGAAGAAGGATGAGTCTAGCCGGCATTCGGGAGGTAGGTGGACAGGATGCCACCAAGGGGAGATGTTAATGGGCGGGAGCTGGGGGAGGAGTGATTAATTAGGGAGAAGGATGCAGAGGGAAGTGAGGCCTGGAGACTAATCTCAGGCCTGCTGAGAGCCCCTGCCTCTCGGTCCACCCACCAGGGAGAAGTCCCCAGCACAGCTTTATAGCCTCACAGTGGGTGGGCCCAGCAGCCCCCCACCAACACCTGAGTTTGGGGAGGGAAGGTAGCAGTTGGCTACCAGCCAGAGGCCCAGAGCAAAGGACAACAAAACTAGTCATGGCCCAATTCCTCACCAAGGAGAGCTCACCAGTGGGTGTCCATGGGTGATCTCCCCTCTAGCTTTACACTCACCCTAATGTGGCAAGGACTAGCTCCCCATTGTACAGCCAGAGAAACTGAGGCCCAGAGGCCGTGCAGTGTCTCCCCAACCGATCTGTGGCCCTCCTGACTCTCCATGGTCCCGCCACCACCCCTGCCTGCAGCAGAACAAGTTGGAACAGGAGGAGCCCCACAGTCTGGTGGCAGGTGGCACCGTGGCTGCTGGGCCCAGAGAAGGGGCGCACCACCCAACCAGGGGTGGAGGGGAGCTGGGGCAGGGTGAGAGGGAAGGATGTGTCACAAGATGGGCCAGAAATGATGGTTACCAGACAGGCCTGCACGAGGCCGGGCTCTGACAGCAAAGCCAAGCTGGGTTCTGAGTCATGCTTTTCACAGAGGCAGGACCTGACCAGCTGGCCACCTCTTCGCTAGTTCCCCAACTCACGTTGGGGAAACGTGGGCAAAACCAGGAGGTTGTCCAGTTTATTTGCCTCATCAGAGGGAGAACTGGACCTTGGTCAGGCAAGAAAGGGCACTGTGGGCTGACACCCTGGGTGTGTGGTGACTCCCATGTGAGGGGACCCCCCCCCTGTTCCCTCCCGTCCCCATGGGGAAACACAGGGACCTCCAGCCACAGAGTGGAGCTGGGAGCACAGGCAGCTCTTCTCCATAACCCTCAAGGTTCCCTGCCCTAAAACACATCATTATCTCGAGGTCTTGGGGTGCAGCAGGACAGTGCTGACATCAAGTGTCAGGGCGAGGGAGCCCACGGGTGCAGACATGAATCCCCTCCGGCACAGCTACCTGATAGGAAGTCTCCAAGCTGTGTAACTTAGCCTCTAGCTGATGCACTCTGGGGTTGACCAGATGTCTGCCTGGTCTCAGACACATTTGGGGGCTTAGCTCCTGGATTTGGTGCCTTGGAATCAACCAGATGTTTACCAGCTCCTAGTTCCCGGTCCTTGGCCCCTAAATCACAGCCTCCTTCCCTGGACTGGGGAAGGGGCGGAAGCACCACCTTGTTCACAGAGGTTGAGGCACAAAACGTGCCAGCCTGTCCCCCGGGAGAGGACACCACTCCCCAGGCTTCAAGCCCACCGCAGCCAGGCTCACGTCCACTTTCCTCTCTTCCCAGGCCTGGATGGTCTCCTTGAGGAATCCCACCTCCAGCCCCCTGTCCCTCTGAAGCCCCCTCTCCACTCTGCAGGGAGACCTACCCAAAATGTTCGTCTAATTCTGCCACTGCTGTCAACCCAGGACAGGAGTGACATTAAAGAATGGTTATATGCCAAAAATTCAGTAACAATAATAAACCTCATTCCCATGACCTGATGGAATGGTTTGAGGCTCTTTATGTTCCTGGAGAGAGCAGATGCCCTTGGGCTACACTAGCATGTGACAGGACGTATGGAGATGTTACTGGTGCCCGCTCGAGCAAATCAATGAACAACGGAAGACAAGTGATACAAGTGATTAGCATGCTCAGATAGGAGCATGGCCAGGTGAGCAATGAGGGTTTTCCAAAGCTTCTTCAGCCCTGAGACATGAGCTACAGGGAGCTGGAGAGATAGGCTCAGGGTTAAAGCATATATAGGGCCCACCAAGCACTTCCAGGAGTGATCCCTGGGCAC
Source organism: Cryptotis parvus (assembly GCA_021461705.1). Classification (NCBI taxonomy): domain Eukaryota; kingdom Metazoa; phylum Chordata; class Mammalia; order Eulipotyphla; family Soricidae; genus Cryptotis; species Cryptotis parvus. The sequence goes on from JAJIBD010009646.1 coordinate 3,673, forward strand.
AGAGCCAGGAGTAGCTCCTAAGAAAGTCTGAGTGTGGTGCACCCCCTCCAAATATGCTTTAAATATCATTACAAAATAATCTGAAGGTGGGATGGGGTGGAGTGGAGTGGACACCGCCTGTCCAGGTGCTTCTTCTGGAGCTGTCAGCAAGCTAGTTACTCTGCTTGCTCCCCTGCGCTTGTGTGTACTTGTGAGTGTTTGAAATTTCCTACCAGCACATTTTTTACACGGAGGAAAAATAGATGGAAGAGTGGCAGGATGTGACCATTATTGATGGTACAAAGGAGTTCATTATATTAGGTACATATCTTCAAATGACGCATTTCTCTGTACCTGTGTGTGTGTGTGTGAAAGGAACACCTGTGCTTGAAAGGAGCCCCTGTGCATGTTCTGTCCCCTCTCTGTGGCTGCCTGGCAACCTTTCATCAAGAGAAGGACTTCTCTGCTCAAGACCAGCGGCCCCTCCTCTGGCCTGCATGCTGACAAAGGCTCCCACCGCTCCCTCACACACACCAGAGCCTGGGACACAGGCTGTGAGGGGGCGATTTCACTTAGTGGTTCTTGGGCCCAGAAGACAGGCAGAAGCTCAGGAAATGGCCCCACTGGACCCTGAAATGTGTCCCCTCAGGGCAGGACTCCCTTTGACCAAGTTCCTGGGGACCCAGTACCATTTCCTGAGGTTGCCCTGCCCTCTGTTGGTGAAAAGAAGCATTGCAGGGAGTCTTCCAAGCCTTTATAGCTAAATATATTCTGTTCCCTTAACACAGCCCTACCCTCACTCCAGAGCGCTAACCTTAGCCCAGCACAGCCTTCTCTGCTGCAGGGCACATCCTCCAGCCCATGGGCATGCCTCGTCTCTACCCTGCCAGCTCCTGATAACTCTTCTTGGTGCCCTCCAGGTATTGCTTCCATGCGATGTCACCTGACCCTGCAGGTAGAATTAATCTGTGTCCCTGCATCACAGCCTGCCCTGAGGGACAGCTGTGACCCCTGCAGCAGTGACCCTTGCCTTCCCTTCACCAGCACTTGCTGATGGGACTCTTTTGCCCACACAGACCCAATGAGCACTGAACTGTGTGTTGGTGTTCTGTCCTATTGCTCGAAACCTCCCTCCGACCTTGGACTCCTCAGCGAGGAGGGGAGGGAAGGCAAGCTTTGCCTCATCGGGAGGGCTCAAACTTTCTCAATGTGGGCCACTGTACACAGAGCCCAGCTCGGCAGCCACGATTCATGCACGGCCATCAGACAGCTTGATGTGTCCACTCTTATCCTTACCCATCACAGAGGGCTTCTGTTCAGACACTGGAGCCATCATCAGACAGAGGTCCCAAGACATGTGCTGAGCTCCCAGGGATGGGAAGTAGCCAGTCCACCGCTGGGGAGCACCTCAGGGGAGCACTCAGTCTGAGAACCAGCTGCTGCCATCCAGAGCATTCAGGGGCTCTTAGTAACACTCTTAGTAATGTTGGGCAAGGGCTGAGCTGATTACTCAGAATGGGCTGAAGAAAGACCATGTGCCCCTGGAGAAAACAGACCCCCCCCCCACAGTCACCCCTGCTTCTCTGAGCCTCCGACCGAGAGAGATCTTGGCAGTCTGCAGGGAGACCAGTGTGGAGGAAGACCCACTTGCTGACACCAGAGAGAGCAGCAGACTTGGAAGGGGACTCAGAAGGCAGCAGGTCTCAGGGTTCACAGCTGGCTCTGAGGCTGAGCATCTTTGGGGAGCTGCTGAGGAAGTCCCTAGAGGAATGGCTTCGGTTGCTTGAGCACCCACATCTCCCTGCACCCTAAGAAAAGCTCAGTGGCTAGTGCAAATATGCCGGAAACTCACAGGGGCCTGAGAAGCAGTGACGTCAGGATGGAGCCCCAGAAAGCAAACAGGGGATGAGTGTTCCTTCAGGACTGTGCATACCTGGGGGCTCACGAACTCCAGAAAAAACAGGGCAGGAAGAACAGCCCACCAGACATCAGGCTGCAATTCCAGACACTTTGGGCAAAAGTTTCTCCCCTAGGCTGACTTTGCTGGAGAATATTCTTGTGGGTGTGAGGCACTTATACCTGCAGCTCTTCTAAGGCACAGAAAAGTCCTTCTAAGCCACAGAAAACGGAGAACTAAATGGAGTTCCTTGGTGCAACCAGAGACAAGATAGCCTCAAAGTTCCCATCGCTCCTATGCACCCAGAAATTGTTAATAAGAACCAAAATGGGGAAATATCCCGCACACAATGGCCAAGCCAGATAGATCCTAAACTAAGAAGAAACCCAATGAGCAATGTCCAGTCCTAGATAAGGAGGGTAGTAAAGCTTTGCCGGGGGATGTAAAGAAGGCCCAGGTGGATAGAGCAATGCACTGCGCTCAGAATGGGAGGACTCCTGACACAAAGGTCCTCCAAACTGAATCTGTGATGTCAATGCGCGCCCAAACAGAAGCCTAGCAGGATAATTTTTAAATAGAATTTGACAAGCTGATGTTAAGGATCACCTGAGTAAAAGTAAATAGACAAGAATGAACAAGAATTATTTATTGGGGCCAGAGCGATAGCCCAGCGGGTAGGGCGTTTGCCTTGCATGCGCGCCGGCCCATGCCGCCTGGGTTTGATCCCCGGCATCCCATATGGTCCCCGAGCACCGCCAGGAGTCATTCCTGAGTGCAGAGCCAGGAGAAACCCCCTGAGCATCGCTGGGTGTGACCCAAAAAAGCAAAAAAAAAATTATTTATTTACTGATTTTTGGGGTCACATTTGGCAGTGCTTAGGGGACCATAAGGGAACTGAACCCTGAGGGGACCAAGAACACTTTGAAAAAAGAAGAAATGAGACATCAAAACACATGTTAAGTAAAAGTCATTAAAACAGGGAACGGGTAGATCAAAGAATCCAGAAATCCAGTGGGGTTGTGGGACATTAACAGTCGAAAAGTAACGTTTAACTCAAGAGTGAGGTTGGACTTGCCAAAGCACTGAAAATAGCCATGGTTGATGGATTAGCCACCTGGAAAATAAAGTAATGAGTGTTATTGCTGTTATCATTATAATTAGTTATAGTAGTTAATATAGCCAAAGGTAATGTCCGGAGAGATTCATCATCTAAACTTTTTCCCCAAACTGCCTATGTAAGAGAAGACAATAGTCACATGAGTGCCTGCTTGGGTAGGGTCACCCAAGCAGAAGCCAAACACAGAAACAAACAGAAGAAAAGGCCTTCAGAACTGACATGTCTCTATGACACCAAGTTAAAAAACAAATAAGAATGAGAGAAAATACTTAGATGCTGAAGACATGTACAACTAATCTGGGATTGGTTTTCCTACAGATCAACAAGAAAAGGATCCTGCTGGATTAAGAAAAATGAAAAAAGGTGGCAGGTTGTTTAGTGGACTGGGGGGCACAGCAGAACAAGGAAGACAGGGGGTTTCAGTGTGAACACCGGGGCTGGTTCTGCTGGGGGCTCTGCACCATGGAGTACACCCACCGACAAAAGCAACAAAGCAGATCCCTTTGGGGACAGCAGGGGTAGGGAAGGGCTGCCACGCCCAGCAGTGCTCAGGATTTACTCCTGGCTCTCTGTTCAGGGATTACTCTTAGTTGGGCTCAGGGGACCATATGGGATGTTGGGGATCAAACCCAAATTGGGCACAGGAAAGGCAAGCGGCCCTGCCTGCTGTACTATCTCTCCAGCCCCTAAAGCAGCCACTAGCCTCGGTGCCCTCTGAGAGGTGATATAAAATCCCTGTTGCTCTGAGGGTGGCGGAATGTTCCAGGAGCAGAGAGCATCCTCAGGCCCAGGGAAAGTGAGCTGTAGCAGTGACTTTCAGATATTAGCGAACACAGTGGCCACACCACACACTTGGCCCAAAACAAACCACTGAACCCCCCATTTTACAGGTGAGGAAGCCGAGGCTCCAAGGGAATAAGGGCTTCAAGCTCTCAAAAATCTGGAAGGCCGGACTTAGAATGGATGCTGCGCCTCGGTCCTCTACGTGGGGACAAAAGGAGATGAAAGGGTTGGTTTGCAGAAGGGGAGGGGGTATTGCAAGAAAAGGTTTTTCTCTTGGTTTTTATCCCCAATGATCTCTGCTCATTTGATTATTTGGTTTCAGTTGTTCTTTCTACAATTTAAAACCTGTGGTTTTTCTCAACTTCTTAGACCATAACTGAGAATCTGGGCCCCTCCAAGGAGTACTAGGTAAATGCTAAGACCCGAGTGGCCAGAACAGAGTGAGTGCTGAGTCTCACCCCAGACCAATGCACCCATTGACCCTGGGAAGCATTTGTAGAAGGTAGTGAAGCAGGCAGGCAGGTGGACAGGGAGGGTCCCCATGGCAATGAGTTTTTGGGAAGTAATTGAGTCAACTAGCCCTAAGGCAGCTAAATGCCCACCTGTGGCCACAGGTATTAAGGCCTGATAAGGCCTTTATCTGGTTACCTGGTGCCAGCACAGACCTAGAGAAGGCTGCACCCACCTTGGAGAGAAGCTCCAGCAGGAACAAAAGGCCAGAAAAGGAGCATCAAAGAAGACGATCCACTGCTCCCAGCTCTGCCCCTTGGCAACCACCTTAGCAACGGACTCTTACCTAGGTAGAAAGACCCACATGAGGCAGCTTGGGAGGAATTCTATAAAAGCGAATTTGAACAAAGGAAGAGCATCCGTGTGCTGTCTGTGCGCACATGTTGCTGCCGAAAGTGCACACAGGGCCAGAGCACATGTGTCGCCTCTTGAGCTGTGTATGTTCATGCTTTCATAGCTAAATGATGGGATATCTAGGATGAGGCCCTCGCTAGCTAAAATGCTGCACGGCTCCGGCCACAGAAAGCAGCCCTCACAGAAACCCTCCCACTTCTCTGGCTAGAAGGAAAGTTCACAGAAGACAGGGTCGAAAATTTTGTGATGGGGTCAGAGGGGTCAAGATTACTCAAAAAAAAAAATCTTCAAAAGCACAATTATAAAGGAGTGGGAAAATTGGATCTTCTGGCAAATTGTCAGAATTTTGCCAACAAGGAACATCAAGGATGCGAATGGTTCAAAGGATAAGAATGGTTCATCATTGCAATAGCTAAGAATTAATAAGCAGCTAATATCCAGCTACCCACTCCTGCATATTATCTTTTTTAAAAACCTACAACACTATAAATTCTTTTAAAATGGCAAAGAAGGACCTGGAGAGAGATCTCAGAACGAGTTGGTAAGCTTTTACCATTTGCAAGCTGCTTTTATGTCGTCTGCCAACTATGTTTTATTTTTATTTATTTTATTTCTAATTTCTGCCCACGCCCAGCAGTGCTTAGGAGTATTCTTGGCTCTGTGCTCAGGGGATCACTCCTGGTAGTGCTCGGGAACCATACAGGATGCTGGGCATCCAACCTAGGTTGGTCATGTGCAAGACAGGCACTCTACCCACTGTACTGTCTCTCCAGCCCTTTGGCTTCTTTTTAGAGTTTTGGGATACACCCCTGCAGTGCTCATGTAGGCCTCATCCTACATATCCCATCATTTAGCTATGAAAGCATGAACATACACACCTCAAGAGGCGACACATGTGCTCTGGCCCTGTGTGCACTCTGCAGCAACATGTGGACACAGACAGCACACGGATGCTCTTCCTTTGTTCAAATTCGCTTTTATAGAATTCCTCCCAAGCTGCCCCATGTGGGTCTTTCTACCTAGGTAAGTCTACCTACAGGAGACCTGGATTCAATCCCCCATGCCTTCCAATTGTGATCCTGAGCATCTTACAGGGAGTAGCTCCTGAGCACTGCAGGGTGTATCCCAAAACTCTAAAAAAGAAGCCAAAGGGCTGGAGAGACAGTACAGTGGGTAGAGTGCCTGTCTTGCACATGACCAACCTAGGTTGGATGCCCAGCATCCTGTATGGTTCCCCGAAGCACTACCAGGAGTGATCCCTGAGCACAGAGCCAAGAATAACTCCTAAGCACTGCTGGGCGGGCAGAAATTAAAAATAAAATAAATAAAAAATAAAACATAGTTGGCAGATGACATAAAAAGCAGCTTGCAAATGGTAAGCCCTGAGCTGGTGGAGCCGTGCTCGGAGTCATGGAGAAGGAAACATGTGACGTGAAACAGGCTCAAATTCTCACTTCCCAACCTGGCAACAGGAAAACGCTCCCTGGGGCCAGCGGCTCCACTGGGGGAGGCCTCTCATAGGCAAGCCCCTGAGTACAATCCAGCTCTGCAGTGCCCCTGGCCCCATGTGGCTTCAGCTGCCTCGTGCCTGGGGCCATGACCAGGGAGCGAGTGGCCACCCAGATGCCTGCCGAGCATCACCAGGGAAGGCTCCAGGACAACCAGCTCCATGGGGAGGGGTGATGCTGTATAAGGACACACAACAAGTACAAAGCCAGCTAGGGCCGCTGGGAGCACGTTTGTGTGAAGGCTGGAGGGAGTCGGACCCCCACACAGCCCAGCGGAGATGAGGCCCCACTGGGGAATTACTGAGTTGGGGAATTAATGAATGACTGAGAGATTTACTGCAGCTTATGTGTGTGTATGTGTGTCTGTGGAGGGAAGGAAGGAATAAGGAAGGAAGGAAGGAAGGAAGGAAGGAAGGAAGGAAGGAAGGAAGGAAGGAAGGAAGGAAGGAAGGAAGGAAGGAAGGAAGGAAGGAAGGGAAGAAGGAAGGAAGGAAGGAAGGAAGGAAGGAAGGAAGGAAGGAAGGAAGGAAGGAAGGAAGGAAGGAAGGAAGGAAGGAAGGAAGGAAGGAAGGAAGGAGGAGAGGGGGGAGGAAGAAAGGAAAAGAAGGAAGGAAGGAAAGAAGGAAGGAAGGGAGGGAGGGGAGGGCAGGAAGGAGGAAAAGAAGGAAGGAAGGGGGAAGCAGGCAGGCCAGGCAGGTGCACCCGTGGGGATACAGGGACCAGGAGCTCCTCTGCACTGTGGAAGATGGGATAAAAGGGCACAGCCACTGAAGGCAGCAGCTGGACAGTTTCTTAACCTTTTCCTATGCTATTACCCAGACATTCCTGCCACATAGCCAGGAAAAGACAAAGCCTTGCCCACGAAAGCTTGTTGCAGGTTGACTTCTCAGTCAAAAACTAGAGGTCACCCAACTGGCCAGCAAGTAAATGGATCAAAGAGTGTGGCCAGACGCTGCAATGCTGCCAAGGAAGTCCTGGTTCTCAGCACTGCAAGGCAGGAAAGTATTGACAAAGGCACGAGTTACTTAAGAGCCATAATCACCGGGGCCAGAGAGATAGTGCAGTGGGTAGAGCATTGACCTTGCATGTGGCTCCACCCCGGGTTTGATCGCCAGCACCCTCTAGAATCCACTGAACCCTGTCAGGAGTGAGCATAGAGCCAGGAGTCAGCCAGGTGCAGCCCAAAACCCCCAAAAAGAAAAACCAACCCCCCCTATCACTTAAACCTGTGATGTGCTGAGTGAAACAAGCCAAACAAAAAAAAGCGTATGCAGCATGATTTTCATTAGTACCAAACACTAGAAAAAGTAAGGTTCATCTATAGAGTCCGGAGGGAGATACAATGGTCCAGGTGGCCCCAGGAGGTAGGAAACCGCCACAGGTGATGAATATCTGGGCGAACTTGATCACGATTTGCCTACTTGGAGCAAACCACATCCAACGTTCCCCTGTAAACGCATGCAGTTAACGGAGGGGTATCACTCTGTGTGTGTGTGTGTGTGTGTGTGTGTGTCTGTGTGTGTGTGTCTGTGTGTGTCTGTGTGTGTGTGTGTGTGTCTGTGAGTGCGCGCGTGTTTATAAAAGGAGGCCTGGCACTCAGCCAGAGTCCCAAAGTCGGTGAGTTGGCCAGGCATGATCCAAACCCATCCACAAGCACATGTCTTGCCTTTGGAGCCCGATCCCTAACCTCTGCTCCAGGAGCACGATGGCCTCTTGCAGGAAAGTGCTGGCAGGGAGCCGCGGCCACCCGGTTCAGGGGCCAGAGTTAATGATTAGCGGTGGGCGGCCCCGCCCAGGGCGGCCTGAGCGCTGCCCCGCCTGAGCGCTGCACTGGGCACAAGGAGCAGCGCTCGCCCCGCGCCGCCACCTGCGGCTGCCCGCGACCGCCCAGCGCTGTGCCCCGACATGGTGAGCTGGGGTGGCCGACCGCCGTGACAGGGGCAGCTACAGGACAGGACAAGGCGGCCTAGGAGGACCGGGCGCCTGCAAGCACCGCGCCGGCCGGCTGGGGGTGGGGAGGGCGCCTGGAGCCCCTCGCACTGCAGCCAGGCGCTGAGCTCCAAGTAGGGAGCTGGGTCTGTCGCCCCCGCCCCTGCCTCCCTGCTGGGTGCAGCAGGGCCAGCTGAGACTGGGACCGGGGCGGCGGGAGGTCGGGGCCCTTGAAGCTGGAGCCCAGGCAGGGCCCTGGCTGCTAGGCCGGTGCCCCCAGCGCACGGGGCTGCGGGCGGGGCTTTGTGGCTTCCCGGTGGGGCTGGGCGGGGCAGCGGCGGGCGCTGCGGCTCCTCCCGGGCGGGTTTCGCGTTGAGCTGCACTGCGGGGCCGGGTTCCTGCGAGCTGGAGGCCCCGAGACTGCATCGGCCTGGGGGCCTCTGAGCGCTTCCTGCCCTTCTCGCGTGCACCCGGGGCCTTGACGAGCTCCCCGCATCCCGCGCTCACTCGGGGCCTGGAGGTTGCGCTGGCACTTGATTTTGAGGCTGGCGCGGGGTCGTTACTCAGGGTCACCCTCCTGCTGGCTGAGCTGCCCCCCACACACATATCTGGGACTGGGGCGCTATTCCCAGCTGCGCTTCAGTGACCCTCGCCCTGCCCGAGGCTGGGGAGGAAGCGGGGAGGGCAGCGGAGCGAGGCGCCCGGAGCTGCGGGGAACTGCCAGGCAGCCTCTTCCCAGAAGCTTAGAAGCCAGCGCTGGGCTTGAGGTCACTCCTGTCGGGGCTATTTCGAGGGTCAGGGCTCGCGGGAGGCCCCAAACGTGCAGGGTGTGGGTAATCAATAACCCCTGCGCGCCCCCTGCTGGCCCGACCTGTGATGACTAAGCGGCTGCCCACTGAGCTGATTCCCCAATGTCCAAAGCGCATGTCAGTTCCCTCTCCCCATCCCCCAGGCTATGGTATTTGGGCTAATCCAGAAGATTCTGGTTGCCTGGGGCGGGTTGCCGGGTGGAGGGGGGTTCGAGTAGCTCCTTTCAGAGCCAGCTTGAGGCAGGGGTCTGGGGGATCTGGCAGCCTTCAGGTTGCCCGGATACAGGAGCAGGCGCTGAGCCCTAGTGGCCAGCTCTGCTAGGGACCCGGCAGTTGGTGGAGCTCTCCACTGCCTTCTCTCTCCTTCCCAGTCCCACAGAGGAAAAACTGACCCAATCGCCCCAATCCAGACAGTGCTTGTTTTCAGTAGGGACAAAGAGTGACTTGGGAGCAGTTTCCAGATTCACCCAGAACTGCCAGGCCACGGCAGTCTCCGTGTAGGACTGCAGGTGAGGGACCCAGTGGGCAGGGAGAGGGGCCCTGGTCGGCTCTGGGGGTGCGGTGTGCCCGGCTGAGTCTGGTTCCCATGCCCCAAATGGTCAGGCCTGTGCTTGCTGAAGCAGAAGTGACCCTGGGCCATGGGACCTGTCCTGTGAAAAATAAAGCAGATGACAGGACTGAGAAAAGAGCTCAGGGGTTGTGGTCTTGCACATGGCTGACCCAGGTTCTATCCCCAAGACCCACTAGGAGTGGTCTTTGAGTGCAGAGTCAGGAGTAAGCCCCGAGCACTGCTGGGTGAGGCCTAGAACCTCTTAACACTCCTCTCCCCCCCAAACCATTGTCTTTAATAACAAACAGTGGAGCATCCTAGCGTGGCCCAGAGGCTCTCTTGCTGGTCTGTGAGGCTCCTATTCCCTTTCATTCTCCCAGCAGGACTGGCAAAACTGGGGCTTGGGGGGTTAGACCCTGTAGCTTCTAGGCTTTAGTTTCCCTTACCTTGGTTTTTGGGCCACTTGTCAGTGCTCAGGGCTTAATCCTGGCTCTTTACTCAGGAATTACTCCTGACAGGCCCAGAAAGACCATATGGGATGCAGGGGATGGAACCTGGGTTGGCCGCGTGCAAGGCAAAAGTGCCCTGCCAGCTGTACTATCACTCCAGCTCCTATGGACTACCTCTATTTTTTTCCTTTTGGGTCACACCGGTAATGCTCAGGGGTTACTCCGCTCTACACTCAGGATTTCCTCCCGGCGGCACTTGGGGATAATATGGGATGCCAGGGAATCGAACCCAGGGCGGCCGCTTGAAGACAAATGCCTTACCCGCTGTGCTATCGCCCGCCCCTGTGGGCTACCTCTTAAAAGCCTAATTTATCTCTCTCCCAGTCTCCTCAGACCCGATTATGTTCCTTTAGCACTCAAACATTTCAGTCCTGGGGTAGCGCTAATCCAAGGACCTCAGCCCTGGGACTCCCAGGACGCTGCAGAGACGTTCTTGCACACCGGGTCTGAGTTGTCACAGCTGAGACCACGGAGAGGCTGGCCCAGGGCTCTGTGCTTGGGAGGACGCGTGCCAGTTGTGCTGCCCAAAGAGCACTTTGCGCACAGGCAAATAGGACGGAGCCTTAGGACTTTCCGCCTGGGGACTGTCCTCTGGGGGCCAGGCTTCCAAGCTGGCAGAAGAGAAAGGGGGCATCTGAGAAGCCAGAGTGAGGGGAGCAGGGTGGAGTGTAGCCCTGAGGAGAGCAGGGTGGAGTGAGAGCCCTGAGGGGGAGCAGGGTGGAGAGCCCTGAGGGGAGCAGGGTGGAGTGAGAGCCATGAGGGGAGCAGGGTGGAGTGTGAGCCCTGAGGGAGCAGGGTGGAGTGAGAGCCCTGAGGGGAGCAGGGTGGAGTGAGAGCCATGAGGGGAGCAGGGGTGGAGTGAGAGCCATGAGGGGAGCAGGGTGGAGTGAGAGCCCTGAGGGGAGCAGGGTGGAGTATGAGCCATGAGGGGAGCAGGGTGGAGCGTGAGCTGGGGGCAGAGCCAGGGCTTGTCAGCTGCAGGGGTAGCAGCTGCCCCAAACATGCTTTGAGTTAATTAGGTGGTGGCCCCTTGAGGTGATGGCACTCTAGATGCCCTGTGAGGTGGTACCCACTGTGAGGTGGACCTCTTGTGAGGTAAAGCCCCTGTGAGTTGGTGTCTGCTGTGAGGAGGGCCCCATGAGGTGGTACCGCTGTGAGTGATGCCCCTGTGAGGTGGACCCACTGTGAGGGGCTTCCTTCTGTGATGTGGTGTCCACTGTAGGGGCTTCCTTTTGTGAGATAGTGACCACTGTGGCTGAGGAGCTTCCTGCAGTGAGGTGGTATCTCCTGTTGAGGGGATTTCTCGGGAGGCAGTGCCTGCTGTGAGGAGCTTCCTGCTGTGAGGTGGTGCCCCCTGTGAGGGGCTTCCTGCTATGAGGTGGTACCTATGAGGGGCTTCCTGCTGTGATCATTGCCAAGCTCTGGGTAACTGGGGTAGGGGAGGATAGGGAGATGGTGGCCCCCACTGCGCTCCAGGCCTGTTTGCTCTTCAGTTCCCCTGTGTAGAGCAACAGGTCATGGCTGGCTGGCTGGGGCCAACTGTAGCAGTGAAAGCGGGTAGTCGCCATGCACTTTCCTAAAGATCTGCACTGAAACAAGCTCATCTGGGCTTGGTTTTATTTTTACCCCTGAGTGAAAGATCTAGGTTTTTAGGAGGGACCCTCTGGAAAGCTTTGGGCTCTGGGTTGGGAAAGGTGTTTTTCCCGTCTGACTTGCATCAGACCTAGGGTTTTCTGTTGTGTGAATGAGGGTCACACAGGGACCCTAGGAGGGCTCGAGCCAGGGCCTTCCCCCCCTCCCGCCCCCAGGTAGGTGCCAACCTCACAGCCACCGCCGGTCCACTGCCCTTTGCCTGTGACCTCACACAGCCAACAGGGCCTGGTGAAATTCTCCCAAAGGTCTGGGGCGCTCTCTTTGATGCTACATCAAGAAAATCCCATGGACCTGTTTCTCCCTCCCCTCCTAGGCTGGCAAAGCGCACAGGCTAAGTGCTGAGGAAAGGGACCAGCTGCTGCCAAACCTGAGGGCCGTGGGATGGAATGAGCTGGAAGGCCGAGACGCCATCTTCAAGCAGTTCCACTTCAAAGACTTCAATAGGGTAAAATGACAATGGAGAAGGCGGAGGTTTCTCACCCGGAGCTGCTCGGCTCTCTCATCCCAGAAATCCCATCAGCCCAAGGTCAGACAGAAGCCTCATCCACTTCCTCAGTGCAGCACTTAGGGGCTGGGGGAACAGACGAGGGCTTCTGCACCGTCTGTACCAAGGACTCTCGGGTGGTCTCAGAGGGTTCAGGTAGGAAGCATGTATGTTGGACGACACTTGAGTGCACAAGCTGGCTGAGACTAAGATACAAACCTCTGGTGTATTCACAGCGGCAGGGGCCCAGGGGAATGGCGACCGGAGGGGCTGTTCCTTCCTCCCGCAGCCAACAGCTTCCCACACAGCCTCAAGCAGCAATCTCCTGAGCGAGCAGGCGGCTGGTGCGCAGACTGCCACCAGAGCCAGCTCATAGGCCTCCGGGGTGCGAGGTAGAGGGAGAGGAATTGGTCCATCCGCCCACACCTGGACCGTCCACTGAGCCCCAGGAGCCGCCCAGCCACCCCTCAGAACACTAACCAGATCTCATTGTAGGCTTTCGGCTTCATGACGAGAGTGGCGCTGCAGGCTGAGAAGCTCGACCACCATCCTGAATGGTTCAACGTCTACAACAAGGCGAGTGATGGGTGTGGGCGCCAGGTCAGGCTGCCAGGTGCCGAGTGCTCCAGCTCATGAAGTATTTGTGAGAACGAGGCACTGCAGGGCGTGGTCCTGGAGCCCCCCCCCATCCCCAGCACGGCTGGAACTGAGAATAGCTGGATGTGGCCCCCAAATCCCTGAGCACTACTGGGGATTCCCCTAGGGGAGAATAAAAGGCTGCGGGCATCATAGTTGACAGACCTGCAGATTTAAGCCCATCTGAGGGACCGGGGAAGGAAAAGGCGAGGAACTAATAAACATGGCCATCGCCCTAGGAGACAGAGCAGACTGTTTTCCTGAGTGGATGTTATGAAACACCTGCCAAGTGCCAGGAGCTGGACTCTGCACACACGTGCCCCAGCTGGAAGAGGCCCCGGGCATGGCCACAAGACAGAGTGTGGCTGATGTTCTGGGCCTTGCCCTCAGGTTGCTCCCCGAGAGCTGGGACAGTGTTTTCAAGTCCCTTGAAATGCGGGAGAGGGTTTGTGGTGGTTGTTAAAGACCCATCCACAGTCCCCTGGAGATCAGCCCTGGCTGGTCCCATTCTATTCTTAGTGCCCAGAGCCAGAACCCTCCGGGTTCTCAGGGAAGGTGGCACTACCAGCCAGCCCGAATCTGGTCTCGTTACAGGTCCACATCACGCTGAGCACTCACGAGTGTGCGGGTCTTTCAGAACGAGACATCAATCTGGCCAGCTTCATTGAGCAAGTGGCAGTATCGATGGCATAGACCCGCCCCCACAGCCCAGTGCCCCCTTCCTCTATCGAATTCATAGGAAAAGGAGAGGCGATGATCACCCCAGCCTGTGTATCGGGGTGGGCCCACGCTGTGGGAGGAACAGAACTGGCCCAATGCCAACCCCAGGAACCCAGCCCTCTGCCCCCACCGCACTCTTCATCCTTGGTGGGCTCTGTGTTCACATGCAGGCTTGTGAAGACGGTCCTTCCCCACTTCCGACAGCCGTGATGCCATCCTTTTCCAGGCTCTCTTGCTCCCTTGGTCTCCTCCAATAAGCTGCGCTTAAGCCAGGCCCCTCTTACATAGAGACCAAGACCCTAGAGTAAGGTGACCAATATGTGCCTTCGGGCCACCAATAAAACTGCTTTTCCTGGCTTCAGAATCTTCTGTGTTACTAGTCATTCCTAACTGGACTCCACTGACCCTGAAAGCTCTCCCCTGCCAGGCACTGTTCAAGGCACGGGGGCAGGAAGGAGCCTAGACCGTTCTGCCTTCCCCAGGGAGAGCAACAGTGAACTAGGCAGGATGATTCCGTTAAAGCTAGCTGCCAGGAGAAGAAATGAGCTGAAGGGGCCCTGGACATAGTGCTGGGATTTAGGTGCTGGCCTTGCTCACAGCAGACGCCAGTCTGATCCCTCACACCATGTACAGTCCCCTCAGCACTGCCAGGAGTGACTCTTCCACACAGCTAGTATGGAGGAAGGGCCGCTGCATCTAGCACAGCCAGGAGTAACTCCTCAACAGAGCTGGGATGGAGGGAAGGCAGGCGGCATCTAGCAGTCACCGCCCAGTCACCCTGTATGAACTCGTCCTAAGCTCAGAAGTGAAGGCAAAGGTGCTGGTTGGGAAATGATGTACTCTCGCTCAGAGGGACTATTAGGACCCCCGTGGCAGCCTTTCTGCTACAAAGGATGAACAGTCCCTGCACTGACAGCAAGCCCTTGGCAACGCCTGACAATCTACACTGGCAAGGTTCAGAGGGTGATACCCCAATCTTTTCTATTTCTTTTTCTTCTGGTTTTTGGGCCACACTCACTGATGCTCAGGGGTTGTTCCTGGCTCTGTGCTCAGGAATTACTCCTAGTGGTGCTCAGGGGACCATACAGGATGTTGGGGGTCAAATCCAGGTCGGCTGCATGCAAGGCAAGCTCCAGCCCTATGCTGCTTCTGACTTACGCTATCCTATAAGTCAGCTTTGACCCAGTGACTGCATTGGCTCCGGTCCAGGAGCCACTGGACCTGAGGTACAGACTGTGTGCTACGTCGCCTGCTTACTCTCAGGGCTCAAAGGCTGAAGGAGGCGCCGTTAAGTAGGACAGAGACACAAGCAACGCATGCTTAGAAATAAATATGTTTATTCTAAAATTAATGCAAGTAACTGAAGGTCATAGGGGCAGATGTTGAAGATTAGGAAAAAGAAACATTAAAAAAAAGCAATTAAGACTCCAAGTCAAGAAAAACTCTGAAATCCCTGACTTTTGTTTGCCCAGATGGAGCTGGTGGCTGTCTTATCACATTAGACTTCATCAGTACCTGTCATGGCTGGGTTTAGCTCAAAGCAGTTCAGCATGGCTGAGAGTCCACAGAGAAGGCCAGGGCCCCACAGCTCCAGGGAGCAGGAAGAGCAGCTAACACCTCCTCACAGACTGGCCAGGTCTACGAGTCCCATAGATCCCGGCCTCTCTCAGGGTATACCCCAAGTACGTGTTCAGGTATGGCCTGGTTCTGGGAAAGTCGAGATGGAATCAGGGCCACACTGCAAACCCGGGTTACCCGAATAACCCTCTGGAAAGGATTTCTCACTTCCTGTTGCAATGGAGCAACATGCCAAGCAGTTACGCTTATAAAGATAACGCGAGGCTTCCATCAGCCCCACACCCAGCTCTGGGTTTGTGGTCAGGGTCTTCTGGACCGACAGCTACACTACCCCTGCCTGGAGATCACGCTTCATGGCCCCGACCAGGTGACAGCAGCAGTGGATTGGATGAGCAGGAACAAAAAACAGAGCCGGACACAAGGGTTCCAGACCTCCTTAGGACTCGGGGAGAGCGTAGAGTTACTCTGAGGCTGCTGTAACTTGTTTCTTCTTGCCATTACTCTAAGCAACGTGCTTTCTTGGGCAGCGAAATCTCATAAAGATAATATCAACGGGTACATGCAACCATCTCACCACCAGGGGGCGACCCCCTCATAAGTGGCCCATTCAGGGACAGTGCCCCCTCCCCCACCCTATATGGGATCTGCCTCAACATATACAAGCAAACAACAATGATTAAGATTTGGGATATTTAATGACTTAATTGCTTTTGAAGAGATTATTGCTGCAATTAGGAAGGGAGCATTGAGATGGGAAGAAGGTGAGGGTTAAAGACAAAGATTTACAAAGAGGCAAGTACCATTTCCAAGTATAAAACCAGTAATATTAAAAGTGACCGGGCAGTGCACTCACGCAGCTACACTAAGGCAGACAAAGGACAGGGACGTTTTCCACAGAGGCCCTCGAGACCTCAGCTAGCAACATGGTATGACTAAGATGTTCCCCCACCACCCCACACAGACACGAAAGCAGCACCACGCCCCTGCGTGTTACCCTAAGCTAAGGCGTGTGGCTGTCCATCGGGAGGCTCCTGCAGAGGGACAGTGAGCTCTGCAGCAGTGACCTCAGAGGCCCGAGCGGAGCCCCGGGGTCCCAGGGAGCCACGGCTCACCCTGAAGCACGTGAGCTTCTCTCTGCTTGCACAGCCGGCAAGCCGTGGTGGGGTCTGCTGGAATGCTGAGCCCCTGGCCTGCATGGGAGACCCCCGGGGCAAAGCATACCCAGCGCCAACCTCAGGTCCTCTTCAGTAGGTGCCTGTGACACCTGGCCTGGCCAGTCACCGATCTGTGTAAGTACAGTGCTGGGGGCGGGGGCAGTCCAGCCATCTTGGCTGTGCAGGCCAGCATTCTTGGGGTGCGGGGAGGCCGGCTACTGGGAGTCCCTGAGAAGGATAATGGGACAGGGGAACATTTCTCCTTACTTATCCTAAGTACTCCCTTACCCATGTGGAAACGTCCGGGCAGGACTGGCCCCGCACTGTGTATTGCTGAGGATAAGGCACACAGTAGGTCATCCTCTGAGATGGACAGGAGTCCGCCAAGGTCAGGGCTCATGCAAGAGAGAAGGCAGGACGTGGGCACAGGGTGTGGCCCTGGCCCTGACCACCCTGAGCAGTGATTCTGACAGACTCTAGGCCCGACGCCACAAGAGACACTTGCTGTTTGTCCTATTCTGAAGGGTTTCTCTCCTCCAAGCCAGGGCTTGAAGCAGTTTCTGAGGCTAAAACGCCATAGTACCATTGGGAGCTGAGTCAAGGCAAGAGGCAGGGAAGTACCGCCAGTGAAAGAAAACTGCCTTTTCCTAGAGGCTCTCACACCTGCTCACACCTACAGAGGGGAAACCAAGGCAACTTGGGGAAATGCGAGGCAGCTCTTGGTCAGGCAAACATATTCTCATAATGATTATTCTCATAACGACAGTGTAAAGTGAAGGGGAAGGAGAGGCCCACCACTAGCTCCAGGGACAGATATTCAATCTGGGCGTGGAAACCTGGAAGAGTCTGGGTTTCCCAATATCACCAGCCCAGAAGGTTCAGGTAGACTATGACCCACCATTGCCAAGGCAAGACAAAGACAGGCCCAAGTCCTCTGGAAACCACCATCTCTTCCTAGTCCACAGAACAGGAAATATAAGCACGATTTCAACCAAAGCTCCCCAAGATGGTAGCGGCCAAACATCACATGGGAAAACAAGCACAGCAGCAGGGCAAGGGGCTACCCCCAGCGTGGCCTTGTAGACTGTAGACGGAGAATTCAGCAGGACCATGCAGCCCCAGCGTACCATGAATGGGCCATCTGTGTCCTCGGAAAACCACCATCAGCTGCAGTAACAGTGCCTGTCTCAGAGACAACTGATCAGCTTTAAACGAGGAGAAAAGGCCTCCGTGCCTACTGCAGGGCTGACCCCCACCTGGGAAAACACGTCATCAAAAATGCTCCTCATCTACTAGTCAAGTTGTCTGAAATAATAAAGAAAACCTTCTGTCTCACAAACTACTCCGGCTTCCCAGAAGAATCAAGACAGACAAGAGCCGTCCACACAGTGATTAAGTGAAGCTGAAAGCGGGAAGGTTTGGGAAGGGCACGGTCAGAATCATTCCATGGGTAACATTTACGGGAAGGGCAGAACAATTATGAAATAGAATCCTTCGAGGCATTCACAGTCAAGCCCGTGAAAGGAGGAGCGGTGCGCGAGAAAGAGCCCTGAGCATTGGCGTCTTGTGGTCTGTCTGTTTGTGCTCGGTGGGGCAACACCGGATGTTGAAACTGTGTGGCCTGGTCCACACCCCAGAACCTCCTGAAGGTCAGAAGTCCCTGGGGGGCTCGAAGGGCTCCGGGCTCAGCGGGGCTTGGGAGAACCATTCATCTGGCTGCCCTGAGTCACAGTGTCTGTGCTGAAAAGGCTGTCCAGGAAGGCCGAGGACAATTCTGCCACCAGGTTCCTGTCAACAGTCGTCTGGGCCATGCCGTAGATCGCACCCTACAAATCCAGCCAAGGAATCATTGTTATTCAGAAATACAGCCGTGATTATGATCCCCTCCTGTATCCTACACGCCCTTCTCCCGCCCCCTAATGCCCCAGGTACCGATTCACTTATGAGACAGCTTGCACAATAAAAAAATTTTTATAAGTACTTGCTTTGCTTTGCTGCCCAAAGGAAATATACCACAGGATTTTTCTATAGAAAATTCTGGTGTGTGTGTGTGTGGGGGAGGCGATAGCACAGCCGGGTAGGGCGTTTGCCTTGCACGCTGCCAACCGGGTTCGATACCCGGCATCCCATATCCCCGAGCACCACCAGGAGTAATTCCTGAGCGAAGTACCAGGAGTAACCCCTATGCATTGCTGGGCATGACCCAAAAAATCAAATCAAATCAAATCAATCAATCAATCAATCAATCAATTTTTAAAAATTCCAGGGGAAAAAAAACAACCCACTCTTGCTTCCTTTCCTGTACTCAAAATGTCTTTTCAGACGGGCATTCCCACCACATGGCTTTGCATGTCATGTTTTCAAATGTCTCTCGCTTCTGAAAATGAAAGACCCTGGGAATGGGTGACGGGGAGGCCATCAGCGCCAAGGAGAAAACAGAAGTTTGTGACTGACGAGTAGAGACAGCAAGAAATGTGAGGTCGGCAACATCCCCACCAACCTCTTAAACGCCCACAGCAAGAGAGAAAACCCCAGAGTACCCCTACCATTCCTGTGGTCTTCGCTTTTGGATTCTTCATGATCTGAGTGACAGATTCCCGGACATCCTTCAGGAACTGGATGGCAACTCGCTTCGAGTGTGCACTAAGGTGACGCAGAAATGGATGCTGCAGGAGGGAACAGACAGAGGTGAGCCTTGGGACAAGGGGGAGACGTGTCCCAGATAAAGCCCCCTGTGGCCAGGGGCGGGGCTCGCGCGGCTGCGTCCCACTCAGGCAAGGGCAGCCAGTTGCATGGTTTTAGCCGTGGCAGTCGGGTGGATCAATGTGTGACTGACCAGGGGCGCCTGAGGCTTCTCCACGGAACCAAGAACCAAGCCAATGGGATGAATACTGCAGATGGTTTGGTCCCGCCGTGTGACCACTAGTAGGGATTATTTTAACGGGACAGGAGCCTATCAGGTGAGGTCTAGAAGGACTCTAGGGTCCAGAGACTCTAATGCCCCTGGAGGGAGAATGAAGTACTGAGGGATGGTGGAGAGGCAAAGGCCATGTCCAGTAGGGATCGGTCATGGCATGACACCAGCAAGGACCAGGAGTCCAGGGAAGACCCTGTGTTGTGCGTGGGAGTGCAGTGCTGAAGGGTCTCATAGAAGATGAGATCAAAAAACATTTGATCAAACTGACAACGGTGGCCTGAGCGATCAGAGATTCAGTGGAGACCTGTTTGTTTATTGTTTGGGTCCTGGGAAGAAAAGTTTGAGCTAAATGTTCTTCAGGTACTGACTCCGTTTATAAGAGCACTGGAGAGACACGCCAGAGCCAAGCAACAGTGAGATGGGTGGGGATGGGCTCTCATGACGGGCCACTGGCCTCAGGAAGACTGTTATCCACTGAGTTTCAGAGTAAATGATCTGTTCTTAATACTGAAGAGCCCAAAGCAAGACAGAAATCCTTAAGAGACTAGAGCTGCCTAAAAGATGACCTTTGCTACAGCAAGTTCTTCTACAGTGGAGGAGGCAAGGCAGGGTAAGGCTTCCTCGGGGCTTACCTGGGTGGGAACTGCAACTGGTTCAAGTTCCACCCCTTGGCAGTCATCAGGTTAGAGAGTCGGTAGATGTCAAAGTCCCGGGAGCCCAGAGCGATGACTGACACCTGAGGGTCCCCCAAAACAAAGATGCCTTTGATGGATTCCAGTCTTGAACCAAAAAAATAAAAATAAGGAACAAGGAAATTTAGCCACACATATGCTATACCTCCATTCATCTCTTTAATTATCCAACCCTTCTCCCTTATAACAAAATAGAACCGAGGGGAGGAGAGGGTTTAAGATTATTGTCTTCTAAGAGAAGATGGCTAAACTTCATGGGCCCATGGTTCAAAGACCCAAATCCCTCCTAGGCCCAGACCTAGAATAGAATCACCATCTGCAGCTCCTATACTCTGACAGGCTTCCTAGGGCCATTTGAGGCATCAAAGGTGTACTCTGAAAATCCTGAATAAATAATCCACTAATCCCTGCAGTTTCATAAAGTCCTATTTGCAGGTCCTAAAAAGCAAGAGATGGGACTGCTGTTCTCAAAAGATATGTTTCTGAGACCATATGCAGGCCTACTGGCTTCCCTTCAAGACACCCAATGTTCTGAAAGGCCTCCCTTAGAGACTGGCAGGCGAGACATGAACATATGTAAGAGCAAGCGCCTAGTTCAGCCCTACATTAACCCCTAATCAATCTCTCTCTCTCTTCTCTCTCTCTCAACACACACGATCCCCAATTCCTTCTGCCAAATCTTCCCTTTCTCCAGTAATTTTCAGAGCCTTGCCAGCAGCAGTATATGCTTCCAGGGTACACTTCCTACAAATGCAAGATCCTGGGGCTCCCACTCCCGCATATACCGAGTATGTATTCTCAGAGTGGGGAGCAGCACCCAGCATCTTAGCCAGCCACAGAGCCGGTCAGGATGCATGCTCCAGCTCGGGAACCACTGTCTTAGTCACCAAACGCAACAACTCCAGCCCTGGTCAGAGCTGCCAGTAGTTCCGAGATCCTGGGGAGATAAGACAGCAGACGAATCAAACCCCGAGGCCTGGCAGGTCAAGGGAGTTTATACTCCTAAGCTGCTGCCTGCCCTTAACCCTGGTCTCTCGCGGGACAGCCGAGAGGCCTGGCCAGGTGGATACTTTGCACCTAGAAGCAGATGAAGCAGATGAAGCAGAAGCCCCGTCTTCCGCACATACTCTGTCTTGAGGAAGCGAGTGGTTTTGATGATCTGCCTGGTAGCTTCCACATATCCGCTCCTCACCGGGTGCATCAGGGTGGCCCAGCAGGCTGCGCTGATGCCGCCAGGTCGCTGAGCCCGCGATGGTGGGGGAAGCATAGAGGCCACCTTGCCAGTCTGTAGCAACGAAGAACTGATAGTTCCTGTACTTCTTCTCGCTGTATAACACCACTGAAGAGCCTTTCGGGCATAGCCATACTATGGAGGGAAGAAGCAGTGAGGTCAGTGCACAGCCCAGCCTGGTCCACCCTCCCCAACTCCCAGCATGCACCTCTCTCCATCACGGGTCCGTTTCTCTATATACTGTTTTCTGCTCACAAGAGGAATTCAAACAGAATGCTAGAAAGCAAACCAACCTAAGCAACCAGGTTTAATGAGCTCTAATTCAGGGCTAGGGAATCTGAGGGAGAAAACAATGTTTGTTTCTCCTTAACGGGTTTACTTCCTGTGTTGGCCTTTAAGAAATTCTCCAGGGCAGTATGTCAGGATGGAACTGAAGATGAATTTCCATGGAAGCCAAGAAAAGATAATTCAAATCGTTACGGAGCAACACAATCTAATTCCATACCATATCACTTGATCACTTGACATCCCGTTATTCATCGATTTGCTTGAGCGGGTGCCAGTAATATTTCCATTTGACCCTATCATGTGCCAGTGTAGCCCAATGGCATCTGGTTGCTTCAGGAATACTAAGAGCCTCAAACTGTTCCTTCAGGGTCTTGACGAAGAAGTCTGACCATCTTGTAGGTGGGTGGTCACGTGATCTTTTGATGTCCCGTGGGATTCAGTCAGTAATGGCTCTAGTCCAGTGGTCATCTCCAAATCGCATTACATGTCCAGCCCATCTGATTTTTGATGACTTGGCAAACAAGATAGTGTCCCTGACTCTGGAATGCTGATGGAGGTCGGAACCCCAGATTCCTTCTCTCACTTGAGTGAGGTGTGATATTCCAAGCATAGCTCTTTTCGATTCTCCTCTTTGGGAGACCCGAATAGCATTCTCATCCTGCTTTCGTAGGGCCCAGGTCTCTGAGGCGTATGTTAATGCAGGGAGAATGGTGGAGTGAAGAGATGTGCCGAGAGCTGGAGGTTCTTTGTCCTTTTAGCTATTTCTTCGATGTTCTCGAAGGCATTCCATGCTGCTCTCTTCCTCCTGCGAAGCTCAGGTTTTAGGTCATTCATCATGTTGATTTCTCGACCAAGGTACACATAACTGCTACATTCAGAGATGTTTGTTCCATTGAGAGTGAATGGGTCCTCTGGAACTAGTTCATTTTTCATGAACATTGTTTTCTTTAGATTCAGCTGTAGACCTATCTTTCCACATTCTCAGTTGAAGTCAGCCAGCATTTGTGCCGCTTGGCTAATGTTTGGTGTTATTAGAACGATGTCATCAGCGAAGCAGAGGTGGCGTAGTCACCGACCATCTATCTTCACTCCCATTCCTTCCCATTTTAATTGTCGCATGATGTTCTCGCGCATGATGTTCTCAAAGGGTGGCACTGAAGAGTTTCAGTGAAATGGTATCATCCTGCTGAACCCCCTCTTTTGACATCAATGATCACTTCTCTGTAGAAGGGTGAGATCTTCTCTGTAATACAGTGATGAATCTGTAATACAGCTCACGAAGGATCTTGATGTATTGGGTTTGAACGCCCTATTTGGCTCGGGCTTCGATGACCGCTTCGGTCTCCACAGAATCAAAAGCTTTCTTTAAATTAATGAGCGTGAGACAGAGTGGCATCTTGAACTCCCCTACAAACCTCAATGAGCTTGGTTACTGTGTAGATATGGTCGATTGTGCTGAATCCTTTCCGGAAGCCTGCTTGCTCGCATAGTTGTTTTTCATCTAATGTTCTGCCAATCCTGTTCAGGATGACTCGAGTGAACAGCTTGTAGATGACAGAGTAGAGGAGCCTACAAGATGACCTTTGATACCGGAAGTTCTTCAACCGTGGAGGAGGCAAAGCAGGGTAAGGCTTCCTCAGGCTTACCTGGGTGGGAACTGCAACTGGTTCAAGTTCCACCCCTTGGCAGTCATCAGGTTAGAGAGTGAAGTGACTAAACCCAGAAGTGACTAAACGCAGAAGTGACTAAATCCAGCTCTAAAATAAGCTGTGTGGGGCCTGGTAAAGCCTAAAGGTCTAGCGTATATCCTTGCATGCAGGAGGCCCGGCTTCTATCCCAGATACCACGTGGCCCCCGGAACACCACAGGGTGTGCCTGGGTGACTCCTGATAACACAGGATGGCCTTGGTGACCCAGCAGCATGGCATCCTCAGCCTCGAGCACGAAACATCAAATCTGAATGACTGGGTGTGGGCCAGGCCCCCTGGGCACTGCTCCTGGATGCATCCCCATCACACACACACACACACAATACACAAAACTATGTGCTTGGTTTCCAGAACAGAAAACGTGGCCTAATTAACTCATTGAGACTGACGCGAACTTAGTTCCATCCCCCGAACCTCACAAAGACGGGGGAAGAAGAAGGAGCTGTGAGGGGGATCAAGACCCTCAGTCGGGGCTGGAGCTGGCCCCCAGAGTCTGACAAACAGGACTTTGCTAACCTCTAGTTGCAAGCAGACTCCAAAAGGGAATCATAGTGGGTATACAACTGGACAGTCTGTGCGAGTCCCTCCCTTCTCTGGACTCTCAGTTTTCTGGGTGGCCGGCATGGATGTTTCACACATTACAGTCAAACAGAACTTCCTTCCGTTTTCCAAAGGGCTTCCTTAATTAACATGCTTAATACACTTATTATTCTCTCAGTGCTGTGTCAGGGGCACAGAGCTTCCACACTGTCCCTGTTTTGGGGGGAATTCCTATGGTAACTTCCCTCCACTCCAAGTAATCTTATGGCTCCAGGGAGCTTTATCCTACAGCCACTACAGTGGAATATCATAGTTTCAGAGTCAGTGGAAATGGGAATTCTTTTAGCCATATGACACAGAGATAATAGGTCCCTTTTCCTAGGAACAGCGGAATAATACTCAGGCAGGGTGCTTGCCCTTGATGCGGCCAACTTGGGTTCTATACCTAGTCCCAGAAAACCCACCAGGAATGATCCCTGAGTAGAGCCAGGAGTAAGCTCATATCATATCCATGTGAGGCCCAACATTACCCCCACCCACCAGCACCAAAAACCAAAACCAAACCATCAAAATCCAAAACCAAACCCAGATCCCTTTTCGTTTGAAACAGCAGTCCTGGTGAGAGCAAACAGCCAGACTTACCTTGTGAGTATCAGCTGAAATGCTGGTCACACCTTTCACCCGGAAGTCGAACGGCTGCTCCAATGGGTATCCTGCTTTCTCCATGAAGACGATGAGGAAACCCCCAAACAAGCATCCACATGAAGGGGTATTTTATATTTGACCGCCAGCTGGTTCCAAAACACAAAGGCCATGAGAGAATTTCACAGGCAGTCCTAGAACCAAAACTTTGCAGACAGGAGCTGAAAGGTGGATCTATCGCCATGTCCTCATCACCCATGTTTCTAAAAGCTCCTTTTGGCATTTCCTAACAAATTGGGATGAAGCGTACAGGGCCTCATTGCAAAACCGAGTCAGGCACTTCCCTGGGTGCCAACAGGGGACCGTGTCCAGCTGGGGAAACTGCAGTCGGGGAGGAGGTGGGGTGCGATGAGCTATGCCGACTACCACCATCCCGGAGCACACCCCAAGATGCAGACTTCCCCACTGGGATGGAGACAGAATACGCCATTTAAGCAATGCCCTTTCCTCTGCCATGTCACCCTTGGTCTTTCCAAACACAGTGGACTGCTGGCTGCTCTTCAGCTCGGCTTGCTCAAGTCTAACTCCCGTCACTCCTCCTGGCTGAGGTCGGCACTGCTGAGGCCCCAGTTTAAATCCGCAGTCACAACGCCTGGCAGCCCATCTCACTCACCTTGGCCACTTCGGTGACAGGGTCCATCACACCGTGAGGAAATCCTGGAGTGGAGCAGACGAGCATGGCGGTGTTCTTGGAGATGGCTCTTCTCATGGCCTAGGGGCGGAAGGGTCAATGGAGATGAGAAGCTGCTGTACAGCAATTCCCTCCCCTACAAGACACGTGAATCCGCTGCCTCTTGAGTTGCAGCCCCCCAATCCCTGCCGCTTGCCTCCGTCCCGCAGGAGGATGACTGTCGCCCACCCTGGGGGCCGAGCAGGGGCTAGGCCAGAAGGATCCAGGTTGGGCAAAATCTCAGACAACAAAAACAAAAAGACAGACAAAAATCACCATGCAGGTAACATGAATAGGGATAAGAGGTATAAGAGACAAGATTGAGCGCCAGTCCCACCCACCGGCACTGACAGCCCCTGGGAACAGCCCTGCACACTGCACTCACCCAAACTAACAGCCCCTGGGAACAGCCCTGCGCATTGCACTCACCTGAGCTGACAGCCCCTGGGAACAGCCCTGCACACTGCACTCACCCGAGCTGACAGCCCCCGGGAACACCCCTGTGCCCTGCACTCACCCGAGCTGACAGCCCCGGGAACAGCCCTGCGCACTGCACTCACCCGAGCTGACAGCCCCGGGAACAGCCCTGCGCACTGCACTCACCCTGAGCTGACAGCCCCGGGGAGCCCCGCGTGCACTGCACTCACCTGAGCTGACAGCCCCCTGGGAACAGCCCTGCGCACTGCACTCACCCGAGCTGACAGCCCCTGGGAACAGCCCTGCGCACCGCACTCACCCGAGCTGACAGCCCCTGGGAACAGTCCTACCATTGACAGCTTCTGGAACCACCTCTGGCTAGCAGAGGGTTCAAGGGGCTATTCTGACCACACTCTGGGAATGAGAAAGTTCTACATAAATGGCAGGCATAAAGTAACTCCTAAAATAATAGAATTCCGTCCTTAAAGAGGAAATTCTCCTATCTATAGTCACATCACTGTCCCTAGAGGACATTATACTAAGTGAAGTATACAGGCGATAAGGGGTGATAAGGGCCAGTACGGTATGACTTCACTGCATCTGTGAAATCTAAGACTCAAACTCATGGAACCGTGATGACTGCCAGGCACTGGAGCATGGGAGTTGGGAGATGCGGGTTAAAGGACACCGAGCTGTGGCTAAGAAGGGAACTAAGTTCTGAAGAGCTAATGTCTACTCATGGGATAGCGCTCAGCGAGGCTCCACTGCACAGTTAAGTCGCTGAGAGAGCTAGAGAGTGGCCCAGGTACTCTGACTATGGGAGTGACCATGTGATCATGTGGTGATGGACATGCTCACAGGCTGGGGTCAGTCTGCTCTGCAGATGCATATCTCTAAGTGTCAACTTAAAGACCTTAAATACACAATTATTCACTGATAGCTAATACCTCAATAAAGACAATGGGAAAATAAAGTTTAGGGGCCAATGAGATAGGATGGTGCATTCAATCTCCTGCACCCCAATGGTCCTCTGAGTGCAGAACCAGAAATAAGCCCTGAGTTTTGCCGGGTGTGACTCAAAACCAAAAATTCATAAAAAAATAAAGACAGTGCAGAGATCAGTGCTGGTGCCAATAAATGGGAAAATTTCCTTCTAGAAAGAATCACTAGCACAATCGCCATGGTTCTAATTCTGACCAATCAAAAGGGGCAAGTTAGTTCATGCTAGCAAAAGGGACAGTGCTGAGGCAAAACCAGGTTTTGTAACTGTCACATTAGGGACTAGACTAGAGTGTAGGAATCCATGCAGAGAGGAAGCGGAAGCTGCAGTCACTCGCCAGAGGCAAGGCTCACGGCCACATGCAGAGCAGCTCAGGCACAGCTGTAGCTCTGGTGACCTGGGGAAAGAGTCGACTGGGGGCACTTCCTGCCTCACTCAGCCTCCGCAGACTTACCCTTCACAGGGACTTACCCGGACATCCACCTCCATCATTTTGTTCAGAGGCACCCGTGTAATCTTCATCCCAAAATAATTGGCTGCTTTGTCAAACGCAGCGTGGGCACTTGGGGGGCCACACTGAAGGACAGGGAGAAGAAAATAATGACATTCAGCCCAATACAAGGTTTGAGAGCACATCAGTAGCTATTCTAATCACCAGGAGTAAACTTCTAAGTATTTTTCCATAAAACTTTAAAGGCATTGCTTTTATTTTTGTTTTTAAGCCCCCAACTGATTTCTTGACAGCAATCTCTTACCATTTAGAAAATAAATGATTTGGACAGCAGGAAGAGCTCGAAATCAATCCATCCCACTTGGACCCAGAGTATAGATGAAAGCTAAGGCGGAGGAGCTGGGCTGAGCTCCGCTGAATGAGAGCCTGCTAGCAGCGGGATAGACAGCAGGGTCGGCCGGAGCAGGCTGCTATGTTATTTGGGTTTTTTAGAGGGTTTCTTTTTGCTTTTTTTTTTTGCTTTTTTTTGGGGGTCACACCCAGCAATGCTCAGGGGTTACTCCTGGCTCTTCGTTCAGGGGTTACTCCTGGCTCTTCGCTCAGGAATTATTCCTGGCGGTGCTCGGGGACCATATGGGATGCGGGGGAATCGAACCCAGGTTGGCTGCGTGCAAGGCAAATGCCCTACCCATTCTGTTATTGCTCGATATGTTGTGATCCAGCAAAAAAAAAGTCGGGCTGCTGGGCCGCCAAGGGAAGGCAGCAAGCAGGCACCCTGGGCCCACTGGTTCTGAAAAAGCCAGGCTTGTGTGGGAAACGGAAGAGAAATCCCCATTTTCCTGAGCAGGGTTTCAAACTCCTAAGAAGGAAACCTGTCACAGTGTGTCAACATTTGGACTTCTCTCGATCTTCAATCTTAAATCTCTTCATCTAAACTTGCTCCCTTGAAGGGAGGAAAGGCTCCATCACTAAACATCAAGCACGAGAGATTCACGCTTGAAGAGAGATGGGAGCCTGATCTAGGCTGTCTCATAATGAGCAACGGGCACTTGTGAGAAAACCATTAACCTAAAACGGATGATGTAAACACACTGCACAAAGCAAAGGCTCTGCAGGGGGGATTGCAACCAAATACCAAAGAATTAGGTTCACAGGGTAGCAATACGGTAATTCTCAGAAGGCCCTTTAAATGTTTCTGCATTATGAGGCCAGAGAAACAGTACAGTGGGTGGGGTGCTTGCTTTGTGTGCAACCGACCTGGGTTCATTCCCTGGCACTCCATTTGGTCCCCCCAAGCCTGCCAGAAGTGATCCTTGAGTGCAGAGCCAGGAGTAACTCCTAAGCACCGTTGGATGTGGCCCCCAAAACAAAATAAATTTCCAGCTTAAAGAGATCATATTGCGGTTAAGGCACTTGCCGTGTGTATGGCTGACCTCCATTTAATGACCAGGATTCCAGAGGGCGCCCTGTTTTTAGCCAGTGACCCCTGGGTGAGCACTGCTTGGTGTTGGCCCAAACCCCCTACCCCCAACAATCCTAGAAACAATCTTAACTTTCACTAACCAAGCAGAGTTTCTTCTTTACGCTTTAGACTGTTCATAATAAAGGAGGGAATTCAAAGCTGTAGGCCCGTCATTTTTATTTTTAATTATTTATTTTTTTATTCTTGGGTCACACGTGGCGATGCTCAGGGGTTATTCCTGGCTCTGCACTCAGGAATTACTCCTGGCGGTGCTCGAGGGACCATATGGGATGCCGGGGATCGAACCCGGGTTGGCCACGTGCAAAGGCAAACACCCTACCCGCTGTGGTATTGCTCCCGCCCCAGCCCGTCATTTTTAGATGGAGCATTTCACTCAAAGTATACATCATAAGTAAATGTGGGGGGCATCATATGTTATTGTGGGGGCAGATTTTAAGATGAGTTGGCATATCCACTTAAGATTTTTCTGAATGAAGGGATAAAAGCCAAAGCTTAAAGGACAAAAGGACCGGACTGAAATCACCTCAGGGAGAGAAGCTATGTTTTTGGTTTTTGTTATAGAAAACAGATGTTCACAGATCTTCCATTACATATCCAGGAAAGGGGTTGAGGGGAAAGAAAACTGCTGCGCCAACATACATTTCTGGAGTTTTGATCCCATTGTCTAAGGCCAGGTCCCGATAAGCTTTGCAAGCCATCAGGATGCTTTCTGTCCCTCCAGAGGTCACCTGGAAGAGAGAAGAGAGGCCATCTGTGGAGCAGAAGTGGGGACAGTTCCTGCCCCACTCCAGGCAATGCTGGGTGCAAAAACAGACACAATGTAGGATATGCATACGCAAAGGGCATTCGGGTCTTCCAGAGAAGAAACTGGGTTGCTGGCTAAGCCTAATCTGGGTACAGGAGAATAGTTCAAACAAAGTGAGGATGCAAAGTTCATCCGTCTTCTCATTCTGACTTTGTGTATACAGATATACACATATCTTCCCAGACCCTGCCTGAGCATAAGCCATATACATTTTCAGAGTCACCCAGTGGCACATACACCACCAAATACCAACATTACTGGTTTTCATTTAAATTTTCAATAATGACTGAGAATGTGAAACCGTGACATTACAATTTTACTGAACTATGCAATATAGCACTGAGATCAAGAAGAGATGTTCGGACACTCCCAAGCAAATAAATCTGTGGCTTTGTAAAGGCTGATTTCGTTTGTTTGGGGCCACACCCAGCTGCACTCAAGGCTTACTCCTGGCTCTGTACTCAGGGATCACTTCTGGCGGAGCCTATCCCCACACAGTGCTCAGGGAGGCCAGGGACCAAAAATTGGGTCAGCCATGTGCAAGGCAGTGCCCTGTGCACTGTACTCTGTCTCCAGCCCTGAAAAGTTGAAACAGTAAATCACCTACTATTATCCCCTTCAAAGAAGTTTATCTTACTTAGGGAAAAAAAGTAAAATGAGGGGCTGGAGCGATAGCCCAGCGGGTAGGGCGTTTGCCTTACAGGCAGCCCATGCCAGCCTGGGTTCGATCCCCGGCATCCCATATGGTCCCCCGAGCACCGCCAGGAGTAGTTCCTGAGTGCAAAGCCAGGAGTAACCCCTGAGCATCGCCGGTATGACCCAAAAAAGCAAAAAAAAAAAAAAAAAAAAAAGTAAAATGAAATCAAACTGCTTTTATATGAAGTCAAAATCCTTTCCTAAAACTAAGTCTAGCTCTTTGTTTTTTTTTAATTTTTTTATACCACGGAAACTACAATTACAAGGTGTCTAATTGGTTCTTGGTAATACTAACAGCACCCATCCCTCCACCAGTGCCCCATTTCCACCACCAATACCCCACCCCCTCCTGCCCACCCCCCCAGCGCTTATAGCAGGTACCCCAGTTTCCTCTCTTCTCTCTCTCTCTCTCTCTGTCTCCATCTCTCTCCTCTTATTACATTTGCTAGCCCTGCAGTTTAGAGTTTATCACTTAAGTCTCTTTTGATATTCATGTGGTCTTAATCTGCCATTACCTTTCCCCACTTTATAAAAACTGGTATCTATTTATGTCTAATGATGGTCTCTTATCTGTCCTTTTTCTACTATTTCACCAGATGTAGTCTCCATGTCCCTCCATTTCAGGTAAATTTCATATTCATCTTTTCACACCGATAGTTCCTAGTTGATGACCACAGTTTCTTTAGCCAGTCCCTGTTCTCGGATTTAGGTTGTTCCAGATTCTACTATATGATAGCCAATGATAAAGAAGACGATAGTGTTTCTGCTGTGTTTTTCGGTCTCTCGGTATATTCCCAGTTACTGTCAAATGGGAGCTCATATCTAGGTTTCGGAGGAATGCCCATATTGTTTTCCAAAAGGGCTGGACCAGTCGGCACTCCCACCAACAGACAATCCCTTTCCCCCACCCCACTTCGCTGTATATGGGCAATTTGTTTAAGTATAGTTGGCAAAATAAAAAGAGACTCATTTCATTCTGTTTCCCCACTGGACTACAAACTCATAAAGGTGAAGAATAATTTGCTCATAACAATATTCCTAATATCTGACACTTATTAGCTCAATTAACTTTTTTATGTTTTGGTTTGGGTTTTGGGTTACACTTGGCTACATTCAACAGCCAGGGCTATCCTGGCTCAGTGCTCAGAAGTGACTCCTGGCGGTGCACGGGGGCCAGACAGTGCCAGGTATCAAACCACGGTTAGCCACGTGCAAGGAAACATATGCCCTGTATTCTCTCTCCAGCCCCTCAATTAGCATTTCACAGGCCTTCATTCTATGCTCCAATGTGTACATGACTGACACAGAACATAGTTAAGTCACAGCGGACTATCTCTTGATGACATCTAATGAATAACTTTCAAATTAACAGGGGAAACAGAGCAGGCAGGAGAGATATTACAGGAGTGAAGGCATTTACCTTGTACACAGTCAACCTGGGTACAAACCCCAGCATCTGATACAGTCCCTCAAGTACCACCAGGAGTGATCCCTGAGCGCAGTCAGGAGTAAGCCCTGAGCACAGCATTGAGTGGCCCCCAGATGAAAAAAACAAATGGGAAACATAGCCCCGAGCTAGATGTATATTTTCTTATGTTGGTCATTTTTTGGCTATTCATGCAGTATCTTAATGGCCTTTTGATTTTATAAATTAAAAGTTAGACCAGAAGATAAATGATTCACCTACTATTATCCACTGGCATTTACCAATAAGATGTAAAAGCTTCCTATTTTGAACATTCTCTGTGGTTTTAACAGGAGGTGGAATGAGATGTGGCGTGGGTAGGGGCAGGGGAGGGAGCTTTGCCTTGTGCCTGGCCTACCCAGGTTTGATTCCGGCACCCCTGGCACCCGCATAGTCCCCTGCCAGGAGTGATCCCTGAGCACAGAGCCAGGAGTAACCTCTATGAGTACTACTGGCTGTGACCCAGAAAAAAAAAAAAAAAAAAGAAAGACGGAATGAGAAAGGTGATTATGAAAATTTCAGAAAATATTCCCGCAACAGAAATGCCACTGATGAAAATCTAAGCAACCAAGAGTTATGAGGAAGATGAGTCACTTTTGGTTCAGAAAGTCTGTGTGAAACATGTGACTGCCACCTACAAATGAGACAGGAGACTTGGGCACAGGACATTTGCTGTAGAGTTTTGGCTGCAGAGAACCAAAGGCTCATAGTTGAGGTCAGTGCTGCAGAGCAGCCGCATGTCCTGTGGGCTAGCCTGAAACCTCAGGATGTCATGTGAGGAGCCAAACCAGTTGTGAAGAAAGCCCGAAAGGACTAGCAAAGCTCATCTGCAACTCCTTCCCCAAGGTCCAGTAATAACCTAAGCAAAAACTATTTCCAATTCCCTACTTACCCATTTCTGTTCTGCTTTTAGCCCAGTATGTAGTTTAGCCAAGATCATTATTTGTTGGGCAAATGCTACTGTGCTAACAACCGTAAAAATAGGAACATCTAGATTCTCTTCCAGCTTTTATTTCTGATCCCCAATGCTGAGCTGAAAATTACTGCTACTCTCCCATTTCTCTCTACCCGAGTCCAAAGATAAACCTTAATTTAGTTGTATTTGAAGAGGATGAAGGCCTCAATAACTACTTGCTCCATGAATCAACTACTTCCAACATTTATTAAAAACTCTCATACTGCTTTACAATTAGAAAACCACACAGAACATGAGCAGGAGAATGTTGTTTGGGCCCACTGGCATCCCACAAGTGACTGTTCTCCAAACCAAAGAAAGAACCGAATTTCTTTGAGTATGACATCACCTCTCATTCACCACTGCTCACTGAGAGGCAGAGAATGAGGAGAGAGAGAAACTCAGAGGATCCCTGAGGGACTATCTTCCTAGACAAGGTCTTAGGGAACCGTATGCCCCTAGTCCTTAACATATACAGGAGGGAAACCTCATATTGGAAGAGATGTGGCTTAACTGGAGCAAATCAAAATAAATTAACCAGTTCAAAAGTAACAGTCTAGAAATTCTCATAACTATCTCACTGCAGGACAATCTATCTTTTTTGTCTGTTTGTTTTGCTTTTTGGGTAACACCTGGTGATAATCAGGGGTTACTCCTGACTCTGCACTCAGGAGTTCCTCCTGGCAATGCTCAGGGAACGATATGGGATGCTGGGGATCGAACCTATGTTGGCCTTGTGCAAGGCAAACACTTCC
Organism: Cryptotis parvus; assembly: GCA_021461705.1. Classification (NCBI taxonomy): domain Eukaryota; kingdom Metazoa; phylum Chordata; class Mammalia; order Eulipotyphla; family Soricidae; genus Cryptotis; species Cryptotis parvus. The sequence goes on from JAJIBD010009646.1 coordinate 36,619, forward strand.
CCGCTGTACTATCACTGCACCCCTATCTTTTTTAATATGTTTTTGGTTTTGTTTGTTTTGGGCCACACCTGGTGGTGCTCAGGGCTTACCCTCTGGTGGTACTCAGAGACCATGTGCAGTGCCAGGATCAAACCAGAGTCCCATATAAGGTAAGCACTACACCTGCTGTATTATCTTTTCAATCCTCAGATTGTATCTTCACTGTATCACTGTCTTCCCGTTCATCGTCGATTTGCTCGAGCGGGCCCCAGATTGTATCTTAGGAGCAAGAATTCAAAGGCTGGAAAGATAGTACAGTGAGTAGGACACAGAGGAAAACGAGTGGGAGTGGCCTGTGAGAGTGGCCCCAAAACAACAAAAAAGAACAAGAATTCCAGAAAACTGCAGCTCAAAGTGTGGCTGCTGAAACAAGTGCAGACTCACAATAAGTACCAAAGTGCATCAGTACAGATCTGACACCCACCGGGAAGAGCCAGCACCTACACACACCGCAGACTAAACAACTAACTGAGAGGAAATTCAGTGCACCCAGATAAAAACGACAGAGGTGGAAAGCTCAAGATCCCTGGGCACACACTTGGAGCTGAGTCCATAAGGATAATCGCAGACAACCAGCAGGTGTTACGAGAAGAACGACAAAGACAGCTGAAATTCTGCAAAATTATTATCTCTAAGAATTGCCTGAGGAGCCTTGGAAAAACCAAGGGGAATACTCAAGGAGATTTGCAAATATGTGAAAATCTCTCACATGGTCAAATGACAACAGTGATAACAGCAACAACAGAAACATTATTAGTTTGGATTCTATTCTTTTGTGCAACTATCCCCAAAACTGGAAAGTCCAATAAAATAGTAAAACTTGGACTGCAGCAATAGTACAGTGGGTAGGGTGTTTTCCTTGAAAGCAGCCAACCCAAGTTCCATCCCTGGCATCCCACATGGTCCCCAAGCACTGTGACCCAAAATGCCAAAAATTAAAACAACCCATTCAAAATAACAAACAAAAAACACTTATTCCTACCTTTACCACTGAGCTAACATAAAGGAATGCAATGAAGCCCCTAACGAAGCAAAGATCATTATTTTTGTAAAATGGAGCCAGAGAGCAAGTACAGGAACAAGACTTGCAGGCTGCTGACCCTAGTCCAATTGTGCACACCAGGTGGGGTGCCAAGAGCTGCAAGGGAAACCCCCCCACCCCCTGTAATTATCACCCAGCTCCACTAATGAACTCACTCCCCTTGATCTTTCATCTCCAACAACTTGCCCAGACTTCTCTGCACTTGAGAATAGCCTTTCTAATAGTTGTTCTAATCATTACACCTTTACAACCTGCTATTTCCTGACTATTTTTAAAGACCAGTTAGATGGGTCTTAGCTCTTGCCACCCCTATACTCTTCCTGTCTCCTAACCTCTACTCTGATTACTCCTTATCTTTCTGGATATTTTTATCTTAATTGATCTGTCTGTTCCACAAATCTGACTTAGAACCACGTCAATATTTTACCAGGTTATGAATAAACCAAGGCTCCTTGGACAAATGACTAATTCTGGGTCTAAAGCAATAAATGTTCAAAGAGAACCTGGTACATTTTCCCCAATAAAAATGTTTCATCGGGGAGAGGGAGACAGCCGAAAAGGCTAGAGGACATGCTTGCACTTGTATGTACAGGTTCCAAACTGAACCCCTGGCATAGCACCCTGCCCCATGCACTGCCCGGTGGCTCTGGCAGCCCCAGCACCACTGGGTGTGACCAGCACTGCACAGCGGGTTTCAGCACCAACTGTCAGACTTACATGGCTGCGGGTGGCCCCTGTCCCATTTTCTGTTGCCCCACAAAAGTTCTGGAGGTCTCCCACCACCCTCCAAAAAAAGTGTCCTTCTCTTTCTCCCAAAAAGGAGGAGAAAAGGAAGTAAATTTCAAAAATGACTTGAGTTATGTACAAAGACTAGGGAGCCAAAATAAATTATGTTCCCATTAGAGCAAAACAAGGTCATCTGAGCATCTGAGTGACACTGTAATGAATTTGAGTACAAGCAGTATTCTACAGATTACCTGCATCCTGGAACACTGTATGACTGAAACCCAATCATGAACAACCTTGTGATTGTATATCTCATGGTGGTATAATAAGATTAAAAAATAATTACCTCCCCTCCTGTAGACAGACAATTATTTCCAGATTTTAGCTATTATAAACAATGCAACTTGTTTATAATAGCTAAAATATGCCAAATACCAGTAACAATTTTAGACCCATTCCCTGACCTGATGGAATGGTTTGAGACTCTTTATGTTCCTGGAGCAAGCAGATGCCCTTGGGCTCTACTAGCATGAGACAGGACATATGGAGAAGTTACTGGTGCCCGCTCGAGCAAATCGATGATGAACGGGAAGACAGTGATACAGTGAAACAATGCAACTATGATTAGATATTTATGCTGACAGACACACCTTTTTCTAGGCTATATCCTGAGCGCATTTCAGAATTATAAGGCATGGGTGTCTCCAACAAAACGAACCCAACCTGTTTTGCAACTGCTTCATCTACTGCCTCCTAAGAGTCGCAAAGAGGCTGAAGGATGCACCTCCGACCGATGTGCTGTGACCCACCATCCCCTCCCTAAACTCCTGTGACCCACCATTCCCTCCCTAAACTCCTGTGACCCACCATCCCCTCCCTAAACTCCTGTGATCCACCATCCCCTCCCTAAACTCCTGTGACCTGACCATCCCCTCCCTAAACTCCTATGACCCACCATCCCCTCCCTAAACTCCTGTGACCTGACCATCCCCTCCCTAAACTCCTGTGACCACCATCCCCTCCCTAAACTCCTGTGATCCACCATCCCCTCCCTAAACTCCTGTGACCACCATCCCCTCCTAAACTCCTGTGACCCACCATCCCTCCCTAAACTCCTGTGATCCACCATCCCCTCCCTAAACTCCTGTGACCTGACCATCCCCTCCCTAAACTCCTGTGACCCACCATTCCCCTCCCTAAACTCCTGTGTGCTATGATCCAACTATCCCCTACCTCCTAAGTCAGCCTTTTAGCTATACATCTTCAGGGAATTCATAATGACTTCTCCCAGGTCATTTTATAAGAGTTGGACTTTTTTTTTGAGAAAAAGTATGCCAGGAGTAACAGTTTTGTTAGCAAGGGAGAATTTGGTTGGAGTGACATTACAGTGGACAAGGCATGTACTTTGCACATGGCTGTACCCAGGTTCGATCCCCAGCATCCCATATGATCTCCTAAGCACTACCAGGAGTAATTCCTGAGTGCACAGCCAGAAGTAAACCCCTGAGCATCACCAGGTGTGATCCAAAAAGCCAAAAGTAAATAAATATAAAAAGCAAGTGCATATTCGAACAGGTTAATTTTTTCATGGTGTCAACATAACAGTAGTAATCCACACCTATTATGGGGAGATGGAAGCAACCATGCAATGAAGCCTCTCAAAGGACCCTTTGACCAATCTGCAGACTTAATAGACTTAATATAAAAGTGCCTGTTAGAATTGGCACTTGCACACAGCTATCTCTGCAGCAGACTGGGTAAGCCCATCAATCCTGTGTGGGCTGTGATCACGTGCTTTTGAGAGACCCACCCACAGCACAGCTATCACAGCTCAGGGACACTCAAGCACTGGCTGAAAGTGTGTGCGACTTGAGCTAGGAACACTCCCTGTTCCTTTAGTTCTAAATGGAAATGGACTTTGCAGCAAAATAATAAAGTCAATTTCTAGTTCATGTAAAACTCCTAGTATATAAACGTTTACAACTATAAAACTATGAGAAGGGACTGGGGGACAGGGATACGTGCTTTCCACGTGCCTAAGCCTGGTTTGATTCCTGGCACCATGTGGACTCCTATGCTTCAGCACAGGTTTGGGTGGCCATTGAACACTGCCCAAGAGGTCAGCCCAAGAGGGAACCTAGCCCTGCAGGTCCCTAGCATCCACTGAAACACACACACACGCACACGCACACACACACACACACACACACACACACACACGGGCCAGAGTGATAATCCAGTAGGTAGGGCATTTGCCTTGCACGAGGCCAACCTGGTTTTGATCCCCGGGCCCCATATGATCCCCGAGCACCACCACGAGTAATTCCTGAGTGCAGAGCCAGGAGTAACCCCTGAGTATTGCTGGGTGTGACCCCCCCCATAAAAAAAAGCAAAAAATAAATAAATAAACAAAGCCTATGGGATGATGTGCCAACATTATTATTATTATTATTATTATTATTATTATTTTGCTTTTTTGGGTCACACCCATTGACACTCAGGGGTTACTCCTGGCTCTGCATTCAGGGAATTACTCCAGGCGGTACTCGGAGACCATATGGGATGCCGGGATCGAACCCGGTAGGCCACATAGCAAGGCAAACGCCCTATCCACTGTACTATCACTCTGGCTCTGTTTTGCAAAAATTCTATAGACAAATTGGTAGGCAGATGGCTAGTTGGATAAAAAGAGAGGAAGTAATTATAAATAAGGCAAATACACTAATGTTCTTTCCATTCCAACAACTTAAATTAAAAATGTCTAAAATACTGAAGACAGTGGCTGGAGCGATAGTCCAGCAGGTAGGATGTTTGCCTTACATGTGGCCAACCCGGGTTCGATCCCTAGCATCCCATATGATCCCCCGTGCACTATCAGGAGTAATTCCAGAGTGCAGAGCCAGGAGTAACCTCTGAGCATTGCTGGGTGTGTCACTGTCACTGTCACTGTCTTCCCATTGTTCATCAATTTGCTAGAGTGGGCACTAGTAACATCTCCATTAGTCCTGTCACAAGCAAGTGCAATCCAAGGGCATCTACTTGCTACAGGGACAGGAGTAGCCCGAAACCATTCTTGAGGTTATGGAACTGAGGTCCATAATAGTTACTAGTCTTTGGCATAAAGAGTAAATAAAACATGGTAGCTTGCCAGGCTTTACCGTGTAGGTGGTATAGTCTCAGTAGAAGGCTCTCAACCAGAGCATTTACTGATAAAACTTAAAGTGGGAAGATCAGGTTTTCTCTTGGATGGAGCTCTGAGGAACTATGGAGTCTGGATGTTGAGAATGACTAACTGCATGATGTGTGGTTTGTTCTGGCTTCTTGCCAGGCTTACTGGTATCAGTTAAAACATGTCTATAACTGTTTACTATGTATAAATGTGAAAGAAATTGGGAAGAACCTTATGCAAAATTCAGTATCCTATAAAAAATATCGCGTGGCTGCTTTGCGGCCACATGCCAAGGGACATGTGGGTCTGGCGTGGGTGCCAGTTGCCCCGAAGAGAGAGACCCACACACGCTGGGTGTGACCCTCCCAAAAAAGCAAAACAATAAATAAATAAAAATAAAATAAAATACTGAAGAGAAAAAAAATGTGTAGGTGAGGACAGACAAAAATGCTGACAATCTATATGTTACAAAATTTAAATTATAGGAGCTGGAGGCGATAGCACAGCGGGTAGGGCATTTGCCTTGCATGCGGTGGACCCAGGTTCAATCCCTGGCATCTCATATGTCCCCCGAGCACAGCCAGGAGTAATTCCTGAACGAAGAGCCAGGAGTAACCTCTGAGCGTCACTGGGTGTGACCCAAAAAAAAAAATAAATTATAAAATTATAATAGTTTTAAACTGCTATTAATCTAGATCTTTCTATAACGATCACATGTCTTGTATAATAAAAGTATTATTAATGATCTCTCCTGTTTTCAGTTGGAAGCTCTGATTCTTCGGTGCACCTGCAGATACTTACACAGCCACAAGAATCGGGCCCCCCCCGTTGAACAGAGAGCACGCTATCCTCACAATCTCCGCCTCTATCTTACGAAGTCCTGGGAAAATATCTGGATGTAGTGGATTGCTCCAAGCAAAATCTCCATAAGCCTGCAAAGAAATTAATGCACATATGAAGTAAAACTTTTAGGCTATAGAGGGCAAAGAATCATAATCTAAATGAAAGACACAATTAAAAAAAACCACAAATATGATAATACATGTTCTCCAACCTAAAGAAAAATCAAAATATAGTACAGGTGGCAGATATGCAAATAAATTATAATATGGTAAAGAGAAGAATGAGTTTGGTTTTAAAAACACTGATTCAAACAGCAAATGGACCCATTTTGAAATCTTAGCTATGACTCTCTTTAAGTGTTTAATCTTGTGTCAAATAACCTCTCCAATGCTCGGTGCCCCAAGTACTGAATGAGATGATTATGGCATCTAGCAGTAAAGAACATAATGCACACAAAGCACTAAGCTGAGTGCGGGGAGCAAAGCCACTATGTTAAATGTCAGAACAAATATGGGTCTATGTGGTGAGAGGCTGTAAAGAGGGAGTAAAAACACGCTAGCAGTCTGTTGGGGTCTTTTGAGGAAAGGGAATTATTTTTAGCAATGAACTGAGCAATGAACAAAGCAATGGCACTGAGGAAGAAAAAAGCAAAACAACAAGAGCAAAATGTACTGGGTAAGAAAGGAGTTTCTGCTGATGACGGGAAGTAAAGGCAGGACTAGATCATAAACGCTTATGCACGGGATGCAGACTATCACACGCCTGAGCCCAAAGGAACCACTCGGAGAGAGCAAGGGGCAAGACCAGAGCATAGTGAAGATCAAGCCGAACTCTGCAGTGTTCGTGAGGTAGGAGAAGTTTCAAAGTTTGAATACGAGAGAGACCATCAGCCCCATGGTTAACTGTACATGGCAGAGCAAAAAATAAATCTGATTAGAAATAGAAGGGAAGGGGAGGGAAGAGGGAGAGGAGGAGGAGGAAGAAGCAGAAGCAGTAGCATTATTTATCAAGTGTAATTGCTTAGTACTGCTTAGTTTCAGATTATTTGAAACTCAAGAAGTATTGAAAATTAAGACCAAGTTTCCAATTCTTGCCTCTTAAAAATATATATAAAAAATATCTTCTCATTATTCTCAAGTGGTGAGACTTTTTTCCCTAGCAATCCACATACTATACATGTAGAGACATCAATGTAACTATTTCCACAGACAAAAACGCTTTTTGATGATTTTGTACATTTGCACCTGTGTGTGGACGAAGGGAAACTTTCTATACTTGTTTATTTTTGCCAATAATATTTAAGCAACTACAAAAGAATGGAGAGAACATGGGGTACTCTAAGCTGGCAGAGTCACAGGACCCTCACCTGCACCAGGAGCTCCGTCAGCTTCTCCTCCCCACTGTACACTGCCCCCGACGCTCGCCCCCTCTTGCCAAAAGACATCTGCAGAGAAAGTTAAGACGGGGAGGGTCAGTAGGCGGGAACCTCTGGGAGATAGTTCTCATGAAGAACAGAAAGGGACCCCCTCAGACTAAGAAAAAATTCTTCTGGAAAGGTTTGTTTTTCTTTTTTTCTCTTTTTATTTTTGTCAACTCAAGAAAGAATTCCGATAAAGAACTACCACAGCAAAATATCTTCAATTCCTATCAATAACAGTGTAAAAAGAAAATTAACAGCCTCGAGCCCAGTAATAAAGTCTTCGCCCCAACTGCCGTCTTTCAGCAGAAACATTTTCCATGACTATCATTTTCTGTTCTCTATATGGCTGAGCCTGCCCCTTTCTACCTCATCACGGGAAGCATGGGAATCATTCTGAGCACAATTAGCAGAAAACAAGCAAACAAACAAAAACATGCCATTTCAGTATACAATAATCAGAGATGGAGCCAGGAAACCATATCCATAACTAGATAAAACTCACTGAGAAACCGCCGGCTTCAGATGAGTCTGGAATCAGGGGAGAAAATTAGCCACCTACTTCCAGCAAGCTATGCTGAAGCACACAGGGTAAGGAACATAAGCAAACTGGGATGAAACTCAAAGCGGCCTGTGAGTAGCCCGGGATAAGAGCTGCCTTCAATGCAGCTGACCCCAGCTGGATCCCCAGCACTGTACATGGTCCCCTGAGCACTGCCAGGAGTGACCCCTGAGCACAGATCCAGGAGCACAGGTGGGTGTAGCCCACAACCAAACCAAATCAACAATAACAAGCCCAAAGAAATAATTCCTGGCCAGATAGAAGGCTTTTGCTTTCTAGTTTGTCTGTATTCCACATTATCCTAATCTAACTGTTGATGTGGGTATCTCGGGTCCATTTGTGACATGACCATGCCCCATTTTGGGTGGATAGTGAGCAAGCTATTACAGAAACAGCCCAGCTGAAAACCACTCTAAAAACCATACCCCAGGGCTCTACGAAAGCAAAGATTTTCAGCTCCAACAAGGAAACGGGACCACGGCTGCAAATATCCAGACAAATCCTTCCTTTTCACCAGTCTTGGCTCTGACTGCCAGTTTGCTTTGCCTCCTTCCTTAGAGGCAACTGGTCTGTCTGTACCAGGGATGTCTTCAGAGCACTGCTTGCCAACCTTTCAACAACAGGAAGTATGGTTTCTGGTTTCATTTCCTGTTCTTCGGTGCGACAGACAATGGACAGTGACTTAAAAATGGAGGGAAAGATATATAATGGCCACAACTGGCTTCAGAACAAGGAAGTCTTGACTAGACATCAATGAGTGCTCATCTTGCTAATGAGCATCATCAATCCCAGACCATACCTAATTACGTAGCACCCAACATAAAAAGCTAAACACACACCAACTAGATAGTGTAAGGACTTGTTGAAATAAATTGTGGTACCCTAGATTAGATCTTAGAATAGAAAAAAAATAAGGACATTAGTGGAAAAAAATGGGTGAAATAGAAAAGAACTCAGGAAGAGAACCTATAATTTAGTTAAAAGTATTATACCAATGTTAAGGTCAATTTTTAGTTTTGGCCAATGCATCAAGTTTGTTTTAGATGTGAACATTGGGAGAAGCTGCCCAAGTACAGGAGACGCAAAAGTTTGCAGAATTATCTGCAAACTTTCTATAACACTACCATTACGCCAAATGTAAATGCTGACTCTTTTCTAACTGAATTACATGGATTAGAGTTACTCATGGTTGGTTTCAGCCTACAATGTTCCAACACCATCCATTCACCTGTGTCCACTCCCTCCACCAATATCCCCAGGCTGCCTTTATGGAAGTCACTGTTTTACCTTTTTCCCTCTCCCCACCACATCAACTCTTTAGGAACTTTGCAGTACTGTTACTGAGAGGGTCTCCCTTCACGCCACTTTACCTACCGCCTTTCAGTGTCTGGTCCCGGCCTGAGTGACGACTTCCCTCAATTCTTGTCGTCATGATGTCCTTTCCCTAACCTGTCCCACCTCTAGCCTGTGTGCAAGCTCCCTCCTAAGGAGCAGTTCTCCCTCCTGCTCTAGAATTCTAGACCCTTTGGTTACTCCCCCAGCTATATTTCCTTATTTGCCGCATGCGAGTGCCATGACTCTGCATGATAATCTCCAAAATGCCTACTTTTAAAAAGTGTATCAATCAGATCTTAGTATGTAAAAAGTATGTGCTTGTTAGAATTACAGTTAGCATTTCACGGTACTACTATATTCAGGTTATTACGCATTCAGGGATTTCAATCTCTTCAGTCATCCCTTCAGGTACTTCACTTGTATCACTTGTCTTCCTGTTGCTCATCGATTGCTCAAGCGGGCACCAGTAACAACTCCATAGTCCTGTCCAAAGCAAGTGTAGCCCAAGGGCATCTGCTCTCTCCAGGGACACGAAGAGCCTCAAACCATTCAGTTACATCCGACTATTATTACACTCAGTCCTCACAACTATCAACAGTTCCTGGAAAATGCAACTTTATTTTTATTATTTATTTGAACCTTGTTGGGCACACTGGCTATTACTGAAAGCTAATACCAGAAATAAGGATTAAGAAGTTTACTCGAGCCATTTCTGACCACCAAAAAGCAACTTTAAAGCAAACTTCTAAAGCTAACTACCATAAAAAGTACTTGTTATGAGCCATTTCTGAAACACCAAAAATATAACCAAATTTGTATCCATTTATTTAACCACTTGCCAACCTATTTACTCTAGTTCAGGATCCTGAGGGCCAGAGGCTGTCCTGGAGCTCTGGGCGCAGCAGGAAGCTTCCCTGGTTGAGAGGATGCCACTCTACCACCAGGTGCCCCCCATGGCCTGCACTCACTCAGACCAGGCCAGATGCACTAGTGACAGGAATGTACACGACTCAGGGATACAGAAGGACACCAAAGGGCTAGGGCAGCCTGAAGGAAACATGCAGACTCCATGCAGTGCACCTGGGAAGCTGCAGCAATATGTTAACACCATTGAAGCACCAACTGTCTCGCCATTGTGAAGAGAGAAACAGGAACACAGAGAACTCAACCAACCAGGTCATACTGAAAATAGAAAAACAGGACGTGGGGCTGGAGTGATAGTCCAGTGGGTAGGGCACTTGCCTTGCATGTGGCCAACCCGGGTTCAATCCCCAGCATCCCATATGGTCCCCGAGCACTGCCAGGAGTAATTCCTGAGTGCAGAGGCAGGAGTAACCACTGAGTATCGCTGGGTGTGACCCAAAAAAGATGAAAAAAAAACAGGACAGGAATCCAGGTTGATTCTACAGGTTGTACTTACGGGACATCAAGCTACCCTTACATAGCTCGTGTGCTTATTTTACAGAAACATTAACATTATGAGCTACATATGTATCTTTTATGCAATAATTATGTTTTATTGACTTTGGGGTCTTTTGGTCACACCTAGTGGTGCTCGGGCTTACTCCTGGTCCTATGCTCAGGGATCACTTCTAGCAGATTCCTCAAGGAACCAAAGAATGCCAGGGATGGAACCAGGACAACCAGGTACAAGGCAAGCGCCCTACTTGCTGCACCGTCACTCTGGCCCACTGTGTTTATTTCTTGGTGAGTGAATTACGGTGACTTTTCATGTTTGCCATTCTGAAGATTTTATAGCTCCTATAATGAATCGATTTCATTTTTATTCTGTATATTCTCTTTGGAACCAGCCAATATATGTTTTCTTCAGGCTCATGGAAAGAACGGGACTCAATTCCAGCCTCAGGTTTGTCTTATATCCTTATCCTTATAGATGAAGGATAAACATACAGCATTTTTTAAATGTGAAGTTCAGCCTGGAAGACCAGGGTCACCCTCCTGTGTATGTGTGGCTGGCTTTTAACCTATGTCCACATTTGTACGTGACCGCGGAGGCCACACGATGGAAGCCAGAGAGAGCCGCGCGGAAGCTGAGCATCATGTACCCTTCGAGCTGTACTCCTTGAGTTTCTCCAGAACGGCGGCCGGGCTCAGCCCCTGCGAGGGAAGAGCCTTCACATAGTCTCTGTCCACTTTCAGGAAGGACATGTTCTTGTTAATGTCATCCTTGGCCTTGTTCACCTTCTCCTGGATCTGTAAAGGTGAAAAAAGACAAAGATAAGGAAAGGGAAAAGACAGGAGACAGCATAACCCGTTACAACACCACGACAACCACTTAAGCGCTGGTCACTAAGGATGACATTTCTCCTTAAACAGAGTGGGCCAAGGATAGCTGTCCGCGGCAGGTCATGTTCCTTCGATATGCAAGGGGCAAGCTTCCTTCCCTGGTGCCATATGGCTCCCTGAGCTCCGCCAAGCAAAGCTCTGCTGATGGCCTCCACGTTCTGCAGGGATGGCCCGGGACCCTAAAATCTGCCAGGATGGCTCTCGTCCCTCAAAAAAAGATTTAGAATATTAACAGATGTGACATTTTCACTGTTCAGCTGTTTTTCTGGCAGGTGCAACAGTTTTTTATTGCTCATATTTGTTGTTTGTTTGGCAGCCACACCAGGAGCAGTTACAAGCTACTTCTGGTACAGTGCGTGAGAGCGGCCCCTAGCAGTGCCCAGGGGAACATGTGATGCCAGGGGGAGAACCCAGGATGGGCACTGTGGTAGACCCTCAGATGGACCTTGGAGTAGACCCTGGAAAGGACCCTGAGATGGAGTCTGGGCTTCCCAGGAAGTCAGGAAAGTCTGCTTTCTGTTTTGTTTTGTTTGTTTTTGTTTGGAGGTGATACTTGGGGATGCTCAGGGGTTAATCCTGGCTCTGCACTCAGGGAATTACTACTGGCAGTGCTCAGGGGACAATATGGGATGCCAGGAATTGAACCCCAGTCAGCCGTGTGCAAGCAACGCCCTCCCTTCTGTCCTATCACTCCGGCCCATCTGCTTTCTCTCTGAAGGCCACAGATGCACTCAGTTTCTCCCGCCCTCTCTTCTGCCCGGCTGGCACAACCACTGCTTGGCTCAATTCTATGTTTGCTGGCATCAGCACTTCCCTGAGGCCAGAATCTGGACTTTGCACCAGCACGCATGTAGACACTATGTATACCAAAGAGACAAAGGTTCAGACACACACCTGTGCACTGCAGCCAAAAAAGGGAACAATCAGCAGCTAAGAGAATCTGGTGCTTGTGCATCCGGTGGCTCTGGGGGCACCAGTGACCCAGCACAAACCTGCCTGGTACGAATGAGGTCCCGAGTTGGGGCCCAGTCAAAACAAAAACAAAACTATTTTATCTCCCCAGAAAGTCAAAAGCAGGGTTTGTTTGGGCTGGGGCGGCTCCCAGGCAGAGCTTAGGAAGCGGTGGTCCTGAGCTCGGCCAGTCCTCCTCAGCCGACTGGGTTAGTGGTGCCATGCAAGAATGAGGAGCCTGCTAAGGCCACCCTGGTGGTGCTTGGGACTTGCCTCGGCTGCACCCAACAGTGCTCGGGAGACCACGTGGTGGCAGGGATAACAATCCCAGGTCAGGTGCGTGCTGGCCACACATGGTCACTGTTATTCTCTCTCCCGGCCTGGCCACATACGCTAACTACTGTACTCTCTTCTCCCACACGGCCACACATGGTAACTGCTGTACTCTCTCCTGGCACGGCCACACATGGTAACTGCTGTACTCTCTCCCCACACGGCCACACATGGTAACTGCTGTACTCTCTCCTGGCACGGCCACACACGGTAACTGCTGTACTCTCTCCGGCACGGCCACACACGGTAACTGCTGTACTCTCTCCTGGCACGGCCACACACGGTAACTGCTGTACTCTCTCCCGGCACGGCCACACATGGTAACTGCTGTACTCTCTTCCGCATGGCCACACAAGGTAACTGCTGTACTCTCTCCCCACACGGCCACACAGCGGAACTGCTGTACTCTCTCCCCACACGGCCACACATGGTAACTGCTGTACTCTCCCCACACGGCCACACATGGTAACTGCTGTACTCTCTCCCCGCACGGCCACACATGGTAACTGCTGTACTCTCTCCCAGCACGGCCACACATGGTCAACTGCTGTACTCTCTCCCCACACGGCCACACATGGTAACTGCTGTACTCTCTCCCCACACGGCCACACACGGTAACTGCTCTACTCTCTCCCGCACGGCCACACATGGTAACTGCTGTACTCTCTCCCCCACATGGCCACACACTGTAACTGCTGTACTCTCTCCCCACACGGCCACACCACGGTAACTGCTGTACTCTCTCCCCACACGGCCACACACACTAATGCTATACTCTGTCCCCACACAGCACTGTCTTATCCTTAGTGTGCCAAGAGGAACTAGTGTCCTTTCTGCTACATAACTGATTAATTCTGGCCACATTCCCCCATCCTTTCCCAGCTCGGGGACATTTTCTTTCATTCATTCATTTCCTCAGCCCATGTGAGGACCACAGTGGGCGCTGATATACAGTGAACGAAGAGTTCAATAAAGGGGCGCTATTGGGGAAACCTCCCTGCCTCATGAAGCTTGTTTTTAGCAGCAGATCCAAAAATTGAAAGAATAAAAAGTGCTGCAGTGGGCTGACGGGAGCTGCAACTCCTGATGAGAGACTCGAGGTCGGTGCGATGGCAGAGGGCATGTGCCACAACCACATGTGCTCCGTGGTACTGTTTCAGCATCTCACAAGGTCAAGCTGCTGTGCACGATGACCTCATGGACTCAGATCTTCTCCCCTCTAGCTGTGGATGCAAACAATCTAAGAGCGCCCTTGCATGTGGCCCTTGCAGAGGGCAGTCACCCGTAAAACCACTAGCAGCAGCCCAACAGTGCGCACGTGGAAAGGGCCTTTTGGGCACTGGTGGGTAGTCCGAGGGCAGGTATTTTTCAAGATGTAAAACTAAAGAAACTATGCCTAGGTCAGAGAGATAGTACTGGGAGTAGGGTATGTCCCAGGTTCCATTCCTGGCACCCCACATGGTGCCTCGAGCTTCCCCAGGAATGATCCCTGGAGACAGAGTCAGGAGAAGTCCAAAGAACCAGTGGCAGGATTTGATTCCAAAACCAAGAAACCTATGCCTGTTGAGTGGGGACAATGTGATAGGCAAACACTATGACAGCTGAGTTTCCATGCACAGACCAGTGTTGTTACAGAAACAGTATCATGAGCACAATGCATTCCACCCCCTAATTCTTGCTTCAAATCTCTATCCCAGGAGCCGGAGCGATAGCCCAGCAGGTAGGGCCTTGCCTTGCACGCGGCTGGTCTGTGCCGGCCTGGGTTCGAATCCCGGCATCCCATATGGTCCCCCGAGCACCGCCAGGAGTAATTCCTGAGTGCAGAGCCAGGAGAAACCCCTGAGCATTGCTGGGTGTGACCCAAAAAAAAATATTTCAAAATGCTTTTTCTTATTTACTTATATTTAATTCTTATTTATATTTATTTACTTGTTGTAAGTAAGAAAAGTTAGATTTCTCTAACTTTGAGGGATGGGCTGGATTGGGCAGGCGATCTAAAAAAGTAAGTAAAGCAGAAGAGTAATATTTTGGAAACTAAAGAGAAGGAAAAGTTATATACTCTATTGAAAGAGATTTAAGCCTCATAAAGAATTGTAAGTTCGGTTGTTAGTTATCGAATCTTTGGAATTAAAGTTCAGGAGCGTTGTCGGAGATCATTTGTGTTTCTTTATGTCTTACATATTTTTTTTAGTTTTGAGCCCCATCTGGCAGTGGTGGATTGCCACTCGCAGCTGTGCTTAGGTACTGTGCGGCATCACTGGGGATGAGACCCAGGCTTCTTGCACCCAAAGCATGTGCCCAGCCTTTTGACTTACCTTGGAGGCAGTTTATATTTTACTTGTTTTGTTTGTTTTGGACCACACTAGAGTGCTCAGAACTTATTCCCAATTGTTTGGAAGGCTGGGGGTGAGGGGGCAGGGTACCATGTGATAAGAAAAAATTGAACCTGGGATTCCTGTAAAGCATGAGCTCATCCTGTCTCTCCAGCCATGGTGTTAATTTTTAAATGACAGATTCTGGAACCTGCCCCTCGAGGTGTTGCAGGTGTGGCTGTGGTGCCCCGCTACGTCAGCAGGTGGCAGACAGGAGACAGGCTTGTCTACACCCAGGGTTCTGCCCGTGGGCCCTGGATGGTTGATGGTCTGAAATAGAAACTAAGACTGGGCCCCCTGGGATGAACCCAGAGCCATGGCGGAGCCTGGCAAGCTACCTGTGGTGTATTCAATACATCAAAAACAGTAACAATAATGGACCTCATTCCCAATGAATGGAGACATTACTGGCGCCCACTCCAGCAAATCAATGAACAATGGGAAGACAAGTTACAAGAAGAAAACACTGTGGGGCCCAGTCAGAACAAAAACCATATTTTTTTTTCCATTAAAACTTAAGTCCCACTGAGGAGGAGTGTCATGGTGTCTACCACTAAGCCCTTATGAGAGTACCAAGCCTGTAGGTGCCAAATAAACACAGGTTTTTGTTTGGCTGGTTGGTTTTCAGGCCATATCCAGCAGTGCTCAGGGTTTACTTCTGGCTCTGCACTTAGGAATTACTCCTGTGGGGTTCGGGGACCATGTGGGATGCTGGGGATTGAACCCAGGCCAGCAGCATGTAAGGCAAGGGCCCTACCTGTGGTACTATTGCTCCAGTCCCTCAATAAACATGTTAATGAAGACAACAGTTAATGAATGGAACACACTGTACATACATACTGAAAACAACTTTGTCTCCAAGCCTCAAAGTTTCCTTAAAAGTCACTTATTCATGCTGAATAATGTACAACTCTGTTCTTTTATCAATTTCAGTCTCTGTCCCGAGACTGGGGAGAGACCCTGCAACTAGGGACATATGGTTTGCACGAACAAGTCTGAATGCTGGCACCACGTGGCCTCCTCAACTCTGGTGACCATGGCCTTGGGAGGTGCCAAGTAAGCACCATCAAGGATGTTGTGGCCCTCAACAGCACGAGGCAGTGCTGGAGTCACTCCACGTCTTTGGGCTCCAGAGTGGAACCACCAGGCTCACTGGCCAAGCACCACAGGGCTGCCCCCTGGAAGGCTGAGCTCCACGGAACCACCAGGCTCGCTGGCTGAGCACTGCAGGGCTGCCCCCTGGGAGGCTGAGCTCCACGGAACCACCAGGTTTGCTGGCCGGGCGCTGCAGGGTTGCCCCCTGGGAGGTTGAGCTCTGCCTGATTTGCTCCCCAATCCCACCGAAAGGGAGCAGGTTCAAAACCCTAGCATCTACCTGCCTCAAAATCTAAAACTGAGAACTGTGACGTGGAGAGAAAAAAAAGAAAACAAACACCAAGACATAAAGGGGACCCTCGGTGCTCTCTCTAGTCCCTCCCTTGCTCCTCCCCTCTCCCATACCCTTACTACAAAGACCAAAGCAGACTTAACTCAAGGTGCTGCATATGGTTTGGAGAGCAAACAATTACTCTTATTCCCTTCCCCAACAGTACTCCACACTGCCCCAGGAAAGGCACCTGAAGATAGAGATGTGAGCACGGTGCTGTGAATGGTGTTCTGGCCAAAGCTAACATCTTTGGAGCTTGGCTAGGACGGGGTAGAAATGAAAGGTAAAAGTGAGATAGCTTGAAGATAGGCAGCTGGGCAAGGTACAGGGGAGGAGAGGACATCGCCTGCTTGGGAGTATTTGCAAGGGCTCCCTACCCCGTTTATCTTCCAGAATGATAAGAGACCAGAGGGAGAGGTAGAGAGGTCACTTACTGTCAGCACGGTTGGGGTAGAAAGGATGCGGGAATATGCCACAGAGACAGGTACAAAGAGCAATGACAGCTGGTCATCTAAGTTTGAAACCTGGAGCCAGCACGACAGTCTCAATCTCACCTGCTGCTTGCTTCTGTAAAGGAGCTGTACTGAAACACAGCCAGGCTAATGCTTTTACTTAAGATTCAGCCTGCAAAGTCCTCATGGCCTTCTGCCAAGTGGAGGTTTAAACACTGCAAATACACCCAGTCCCAGGACAATAAACACTAGGTAAGTTCTCACCTAAATGAGAGCAAAGTGATGTATAACAGGAATTGTAGAAAAACATCCTTTAGGGGACCAGAGTGACAGTACAGCGGGTAGGGTGTTTGTTTTAGATGCAGTTGACCTGGGTTCGATCCCTGAACACCATCAGGAGTAATTAATTCCTGAGTGCAGAGCCAGGAGTAACTCCTGACCATCACTGGGTGTAACCCAAAAAAAAAGAAAAAGAAAAACATCCTTTAGTTCCACAACTACTGAGGTATTCATGTTCCTGGAGTCCACGTCATAGCAAAAGGGCACTGAAACAAATGAATGAAGACTTGTCAAACTCTCCCTTAACAGATTTCTCCTTCTTTGGTCAAGGAAGTGGGGGGAAAAAGCTGAGCCACGTTCAGCAACTGCAACACTCCTGACCTCCAGCCAGGCAGTTCTCTCTGGGTGGCTTTGTCCTTGCACTGCAAAAGCTTAAGCAGCATCCCTGCCACTACCACTAGATGACAACGCGCAGCACTATCTGGAGGGGGTCCTGTTGGCTTGAGTTTGCTCTCACGTTTAATGGGGGCACTTCCGCAGCTGCTCGACCTGGAGGGGCAAACCTCATGGTTCTGTGCTCTGCACCATCACAGACTCAGAGCTGGCAGGAGGTGCCAGGGACTGAACACAGGGCTTCAGAACCGCTAAGCATGTGTCCACCATTTGCCTACTTTCCAGTTCTTACAACCTGGAACGTGCCCAAATACTGTCCAATAGCGGTGAGTTCAGCGCCCAGAAAGGTGTCACCTTGACAGGGAAGGGAGACAGCATCACTCACCTTTCGGCCAATAACAGGCATCTTCCTGCATAGCTTAAAGCATTTCTTTTTAAACCGTGACCATAAACCTGGAAGAAAATAAGCAGTTTTGGTCAACCGATCAAATTTCCATAGACGTGACCTGCTAGTCATAGTGAGATTCAATACCTCCCCACTACCTTACCTGCCTTCTGACTGCAAATGTAGAATTTTTGTCCCTTTAAAACAGCTTTTCAATTTAATGATGTTCTGAGCAATTCACATATTTATGTGGCACAGTGCCACACACAGTGAAATCTCTCATCCTCGTCTATCCTTGGACTCCTCATCCTAGTCTCAAGTAAACTCTATTATTAACTTCTGCAAGTATTCCTTTCCATGTACACAAGCAGGAATAAAACATTCTTGAGGCCAGAGAGGTGGCTCAAGGGGCTGCAACGCATGCCCCAAATTCAATCTCTGGTTCTACATGGTCTCCCCAGCACTGCCAGATGTGGCCCTAAAACAAAAACAGGATAATACATACATACTATATATAGTATGTATGTGTGTGTATATATATATGCATTAACATACGCCTCGGAGACCTGGGCCCTACGAAAGCAGGATGAGAATGCTATTCGGGTCTCCCAGAGAGGAATCGAAAGAGCTATGCTTGGAATATCATGCCTCACTCAAGTGAGAGAAGGAATCCGGAGTTCTGACCTCCATCGCTATTCCAGAATCAGGGACGCTGTCTCGTTTGCCAAGGCATCGAAAATCAGATGGGCTAGACATGTAATGCGATTTGGAGACAACCGCTGGACTAGAGCCATTACCGACTGGATCCCACAGGATGTCAAAAGATCACGTGGCCGCCCAACTACAAGATGGTTAGACTGCCTTGTCAAGACCCTGAAGGAACGGTTTGAGGCTCTTCATATTCCTGAATCAACCAGATGCCATTGGGCTACATTGGCACGTGATAGGGTCCAATGGAAATGTTACTGGTGCCCGCTTGAGCAAATCGATGAATAACGGGATTCAAGTGATCAAGTGATATACATATATATACACATATATAGCCTCTTTTAGCCACAGAAATAGCACATGCTGACACTGTAATAGACACTGTTTTTCTACTTAGAATATTGGATTAAAGATATCATAGTTTTATCTGTAACATGGCTCCTAAAGTTTGACTTGGCAGAGTGAGCCAGTGCTTGGAGTCACCAGGGTGACCAGCAATATTTGGGCCACCAGGTAAGCGGGGACATCCCTCGGAGCCCTGTTCTTGTGCTCTCCCAGCCCATCCCTCACTTTTATAACTGGAATAGTCCATCACATGGCATTGCCACGGTCACTTTAGCCTATCCCTTCCTAAAACAGAGCTGCCTCTAGCACTTGTGATTACAAGCCACACGGCCATGAGTAGCCTTACAGGAAACCATACATCTGCAGGAGAGATTCCTGGTAGCAGGATTATTTCATCACACAACAATGCGCTCAAGAATCCTTCACCCTCCAACTGTTTCCAGATGCCCAACATTTCTTTCCCTCTCACCCAAACAAATGACTAACCCATGCTGTTCTTCAGGCCCGGAGATTTATCTAGTCCTTGGTCAACACACACATTAGAAATATTTTCTGGACCTAATAGAGGCCCTGGGAAAGTCACACACATCACAGTCCTTGCTCTCTGTGAGTGCGGGAGACAGCCAATAAAGAATTCAGTTCCTGTCACTCTGGTCATGGAACCAGAGTGACAGGAACACATGGTATCAACATAAACTTCTGTGTTTTCTAAGTTAACTAGTCTCACTAATCGTGAGGTTGGCACTGACACATAATACCCAAAGCAATCAAATGTCAAAGCATCAATCATTCACTCAAAGCAGCGCCAAATCAGAAATATAACAGAAGTCTTCATTTCTCTAAGCTGAAACTCCTAGGTCCCTATGACGTTTCAAAGCAGACATTTCCAGGTATTCCCCAGATAAGGGTAGATAAATTGTTATGTGAGGCGTGAGCTGAGCAGAAACCCTTATGCATTCCCATGGAAAGTGGACATTCCAACTTCACTGGCCAGAAGCTCTCTCAACAAGGAAAATGTGCTGTGCCCACCTCGGGCATCTGCTACATAACACCCTGCATCTTGACTAGTTTTTGCTGAGAGTGTTCTCCTCTCTGATCTCAGAGATGGACCAGCACTACAGCTAAGACATTGAAGGCCGAGATGAAACCAGACACCTAAAACAGAGACTAAATAACTTAGCAGGGTTACACACTTGCTTATAGCTGCTCCTCTGTTCTGAAGCACGTCCTGCATGCTATGCTACACTCTCAAACAGGCTACAGCTAGCTGAAGGCACTGGATCACATCTCCCACAACAGTTTGATTGCTAAAAATTCATCCTGTATAAATTTTATTTTATTTATGGCTTTTTGGGTCACACCTGGCGATGTTCAGGGGTTACTCCTGGCACTTCGTTCAGGAATTACTCCTGGTGGTGCTCGGAGGACCAGATGGGATGCCGGGATCGAACCCAGGTCGAACATGGGCAAAGCAAATGCCCTATTCACTGTGCTATCACTCCAGCCCCTTAAAGTTTTAGGCTCTAGGCTGGAGAAGTAGGTCTATCAGGCAGGTGCACGCTGCCAACCAGGGGTTTAGCCACCGGTGCCAGGAGTGATTGATTTCTGAGCGCAGAACCAGGAGTTAGCTGGGTGTGGCCAAAAAAGAATAAACAAAAAAAAATACTAAAGGGCTTAAATAGAAACCAAATCGAATATAGCATCAGAGACAGAGAAATTAGAAATGAAACGATGATGTGGTAACGACTAGAAAGGTTTTCTCCATATAGAAGTCCTGAGAGGGGCACAGAAAGGCGACCAGGCTGTGACGCAACAGGACACCTGGCAGAAGAATAATTATGCCCAGCTCTTCAGGGCTCAGGCCCTTTCACACAGATGATGCCACTCAACTCTCTTATGAACCGATGAAAAGTAGAGCAGGTGTTATGCCCACTGCACCATCAGGTAACTGGCTCCAGGGGCTGGAGGGCAGTGTTGCTCAAGGCGCGACCACTAGAGACTGGAGGTGCTTCTCGCCTTCTCTCTCCTCCACCGCAATCTGATTTCTGGTGCTGAACTCTGACACACAGAGTTAAAATCAGGACCATGCAGCAGGGATGTGAACTGACAGAAGTCCAGGAGTGATGACACAGAGGTGTCGCTGACCCCCTATCACTGCCCTCCCTTATCGAGTCCAGGGTCCTCCCTGTGCTCAGCCCCTGCATGCTTCCCTCGAGGGGATTCCGAGTTCGAGTCTCAATCTCGCACCGGCTCAGACTTTAGACTCCTCTGGGACAATAAACTAATAATAAGTTGGATTGTTCAGTGATATGTAGGGAATAAAAAAACCCTCCACAAGGATAAAAGTGCTGAAATAATTGGCAATTCTGCCAAAATTATCTTCCATCTCTGCAGAAAAGACAATTGTATCTATGACTAAAATTAAAACTGTGTGGGCCAGAGAGATAGTACAGCAGGTCAGGTGCTTGTCTGCACACACCCAACCTGGATTCAATCCCTGGCACCCATATGGTCTTTCAAACACCAGCAGAAGTGATACTTGCACAGAGTCGAGAGGAAGCCCTGAGCACAGCTGAGTCGCGGCCAAAAAAAGAAGAAACCTGGCCTGTGAAATCCTGATTCTAATCACAAGCACTGCAAAATAAACAAATTCAAATTGCAAGTTGCAAAATAAAAATTGTATTTTGTGTGTATGCATGTTATACTTTATGAGACTACCTGTATTAAACTAGATGAAGCTGTGAATAATCAATAATTTATTTTTAACATAAAGAAACTATTACAATGTAGAAAAAAATCCAGGCACATAAATAGTGAGGGGATGCAAGAAGAAAACCTAAATGCTAGAAAAGGAAACTCAGTGGCTGATCACTAACAGACTTCTCAGAGTCAGTCTCTGAGTCACTGTCCAAACAGCGCACAGATCAACAACACACTGTCAAAGTTCACTGTCCCTTATATCGGCCCAATCCAAGAGGACAGATATCCCAGAGCACTTATATAGAGATCTCTTTAGGAACCTGGTGTAGGATCTGGCCTCAAGAATGCATTCCAAGAGTCTTGGCCTGAGTACTGTTTCAATTTCATCGAATCTTTACTGAAAATAATCACCTAGAATGAGCGATCGAATTCCTGCTTGGGGGTGTCTATGTGGAACTGAAAGTGTTGAAGCCACAGAGCAACAGCTGTGAACCCCCCTCAATGACCAGTTTCTGAGAAGTGTTTATGTGGCAAGTCCGAAAACTCCGTGGAAGCACTTACACAGGGATGACTGTGCAGTCTGAGGACAAAGCCCTATTTCCATTAAAAAGACTGTTTTGTTTGTTTCTGTGCCACACCTGCAATGCTCAGGGCTTTTTCCTGGCTCTGCGCTCAGGAATTACTCCTGACGGTGCCCAGGGAGCCATATGGGATGCCAGGGATCAAACCTGGGTAGGCCGGGTGCAAGGCAAGTGCACTACCCACTGTGCTCCTGCTCCAGCCCCTCCTCCCCACTCCACCCCATTAAACATATTTTAAACATATTTAAAAAATCAAAACCAAACCCAAAGACAAAAAATTAGCCCCATCTGTAAGCCACAGTTTCCGAGACCCAGGAAGTCCCAGCACACCTTTGTCGAGGGGCCAATATACTTTCCTCGGGCTGGAAGACAAACTCATAGAGCCACACTATCAGCAGGGTCCACAGGACGCTCCAGGCAATCAGCTGCCAGGGCTCGTGCTTGGTGCAATGCCCATTGACATAATTTTTTGGCTTTTGTGGAATACACCTCCAGAATCTCAAGGTAGGGTTCAAAGGTCTTCTAGAAATACAAGGGGGAAATATATTCAGAGGAGAAATGAAATCTGTTTGTAGTTTTTCCCCATTATCATTCTTCAATGGCCAAGGCCATTCCCAATGTCACCCAACCCCAGACTTATCTTATCACTAAAAGTCTCACAAAGCTTTTTGCCCCAGTGTGCACTGTCTTCATGTGGACTTTGACAAGATTTCTGATCTGCTACTTAATCTGTAGAATAAAAGTTACACTAGATCATCCTTTCAGTCCCTAAAAATTTCGAACCACTGCAGTGTTTTGGGTCCCTTTCTCTCAAATAATATCTCAGCATGAATGCCCTTCCCTTCTCTACTTGATTTGAATGTTTTCCATCCTCTAACGTTCAACACACTGTTTCCATAATGGGCCAGAGAGGAAATATTTGAAGTGAAGCAGGCCAAACAGTCTGTTACAGACTCAACTCCGCTAGTTTGGCACAAATACAGTCACAGCTGGGGCAAACAGACGGGCCAAAAGTTCCAGCATGCTTTCCTTACTTATGCTGAAAACTCAACTGCCTCTAGTTTCACAGATCGTGAAAAACTCTCGAAACAAATAAAAATGTGCAAAATACCATCTTTAGTTCCTGCACTGTACAAAAACAGGTAGCAGGCCAGTTCTGACACAAAGGCCGTATGGTCCTACGAACTCCTATTCAGAGTCTTTATTTGACTAAAAGGTCTCTGAAAGCCAGGAAGTGTATCTTTGATTATGGGCCCATCACAACCCTTCACACGGCAAGGAAAAATCCTCTCATTCGAAAATTTACAGAAACACACCACTCATACTGCTCATCTCTTTTATTAAGTTTCCCTCAATATCTGTGCATGCCGCTCTACAGTTTATCATAAGCACCCTGCAGTCTGAGACTGCTGTCTGCCAGTTCCCTGAATATGGGGTTGGGTCCTAGGGAGACAGGTCAGATCTTAGTCATATTTACAAGCCACCAGAGTGCTCTGCACAAAACTGCCTATTATTCAATTTGTCAACACTTATTAAACATCCCCAGTGTCAGGGAGTGATCGTACAGCAAGGAGGGCATTTGCCCTGCATGCCCCTGACCTATGTTCAATCCCCTGTACCCCCTATGGATGGTCGTCTGAGAACTGCCAGGAGTGATCCCTGAGTATAGAGCCAGGAGTAAGCCCTGAGGCACCCACAGCGTAACCCCCCAAACCAAACAAACATAAACATCACAAGTGTTTTAAGCATTAGAGTGGGGGAGAGATATTAATACTACCATGCTAATATCATAAAAATATATCATCTGTCAAATTAATACATAAAAGAACAGATTCTTGTCCATACAGAGCTTTTAAATGCTGTATGCAATATGAATGCCTCGGCACATAACTATTTAAAAACTCTTACAGGAAAAACATAAAAATGAACATAACTGGGCCGGAGCGATAGCCCAGCGGGTAGGGGAGTTTGCCTTGCACGCGCCGCCCCATGCTGGCTGGCAGGGTTCGATCCCGGCATCCCATATGGTCCCCGACCACCGCCAGGAGTAATTCCTGAGTGCAGAGCCAGGGAGTAGCCCCTGAGCATCGCCGGGTGTGACCCAAAAAAGCAAAAAAAAAATAAAATAAAATAAAAATGAACATAACTGAAGTTTTCAGGTCACTGAGGAAAGTCTATCTAACTGCCAGCAGGAAGATATAACACAGAGGATAAAATCTAAACTATCTAAAGGGTGAAAGAACTATCTAAGAAAGTTCCCCTCTAAGGGGAATGGGAGAGTTCCTGATAAGTGAAGTGAGTGAGAGAGAGAAGAATGCTTGTCTAATGAGCTCACGCTCATCTGCAGGCTGCAAAAGAAACAGCGAATAGGCAGGACAGGAATGAAGCACAAGTAACCGCCCCACCTTAGCCAAATAAACTGAAAAGAAGTTTCAGGAGGGGAAACAACTCAAGAGCTTCTAACTCATTAGATCTAGATGGCATGGAATGGCACAGACTACAGATAGTTCCAATTTCCAAGTTCTGGTTTAAGGAGACGGCAGAAGTGGTATCACCATTCACCACAGCAGAGTAGAGTGGAAGCTCAAGAGCGGAGAGGAAACAGTTTTTTGGGTTTTGGTTTTTGGGGGTTTTTTTTTTGTTTTGTTTGTTTTGTTTTGTTTATTCAATATAACTTTATTGAGTTTCTAGGATAAAATTTCTGAGGTCAATGAAATAAGGCTAGAATCCATAAACACTTTCAGAAAATCAGA
Organism: Cryptotis parvus; assembly: GCA_021461705.1. Taxonomy (NCBI): domain Eukaryota; kingdom Metazoa; phylum Chordata; class Mammalia; order Eulipotyphla; family Soricidae; genus Cryptotis; species Cryptotis parvus. The sequence continues at coordinate 61,737 of JAJIBD010009646.1, forward strand.
GCAGAACACTCCAGGATATGAGCCCAAAGTGTCCTTAATGATTTGCTCCCTACTGACAAAAACAAAATTAAAAGTGGACCAATTAGATTATGGCAATCTAAGAAGTATTTGGCTTTCTATTAAGTGTTGGTGTTAATTCTGGTATTCTTGAAGTCATAATTGTCCTTCAATTGCAATTGAAGGCTGATATGTTGTCTTTACTACTAGACGCAGTGACTCCTGATACTCCATTCTGCACAAGTACTGGTCTCCAGATCTTGAATTCTTAGTGTTAATAACCCCAATAGTGAAATAGTGATGTTACTTTGTAGCAAGAGATGATTACAACAATATATGCCTAAGATACAATTTGGGAGAGAGGGACATTTTTTATATTTTTTTATCAATTTAAATTTTTATTTTAAGAACCTGAATTGCAGCGAGAAGGGAATTTATTATTTTTTGGTAGTGACAAAGTAGTTACTTTTATTTTTTTTAATTTAATGTTTTTATTATACCCCCCCATGAGACATACAATTACAAACATAATCATATTTAGGTTTCAATCATACAGTGTTCCAGCACCCATCCCTCCACCAGTGCCCATCTTCCCACCACCAATGTCCAGATTCCCTCCCCCTCCCCTAGCCTGCCTCTATGGCAGGTTCTTTATCTTTTTCTCTTCTCTCTTCCTTCTCTTACACATTGTGGATTGTAATACATACATTTAGAGGTAATCATGTGTATCTTTTTGCCTGTATTTAATGCTCAGTTTTAGGTTGGTATTAGCACTTTAGACAATTATTAGCACTGTGTTCCCTTCTCTGTCTTACCTAACCTCTGACCCCACACGTCTGTGTAATTTTCACCTTTGACAAGACCTTCTGATCCATGCATGTTTCAGCTGACCTTGGATATTGGTATCATAATCACTGTATTATCACTGTCTTCCCGTAGATCATCGATTTGCTCGAGCAGGCACCAGTAACATCTCAATACGTCCTGTCACATGCGAGATAGTCCAAGAGCATCTGCCCGCTACAGGAACATAAAGAGCCTCAAACCATTCCAGCAAGTCATGGGAATGAGGTCTATACTTGTTACTGGTATTAGGCATGTCAAATATGACACGGGTAGCTTGCCAGGCTCTGCCATGCGGGTGGGATTCTCTTTGTAGTCACCTCAAAACTTGAGCATTTACTGATGAACCGGCGGCTGCTTTGCGGCCACACAAGCCGGGCTGTGATTAGCTCTTCTGCTGGGTGGAGCTCTGAGGAGAGGGGAGTCCGGATGTGGAAAATGGTGGCCCTCATGTTGTGGGGGTTCTCGGCTTCTTGAATTACCAATTATAGAATTACCAATACAGTATTAAAAGAACAGCACAATCATTGAACTAGCAATGTGGAATTCAAAGACTTATTATAAAGCAACCTTAATTATCAGTGATGTTATCAAAATACAAATTAGTGTAATTAATAGAAATAAAAAATACAAATTAATACAATGTAATTAATACAAATCAAAGATCCCACAAACAGACCTACACAAATGTGTGTTTTATATATATATTTTATATATAATATGTATATATTATATATAAAATATATATTATAATTAGGTCAGTGAAGGGAGAAAGGATGTTGACGTGAGCTTTAGTGGTGAATAGAATGTGGCCCAGGTATGCTGAACCAGAGACTCTTAGACACAGGGCAGAGCTGCTACTTGCTCTCCCTGTGCCCAGCCGCTCATGAGGAGCCCGGGAGGCATGGCGGGTTCTAGCCCTGACCTGCCACCCCAGCAGAGCCTCACAACAAGCCAGACGACCCACCCCCTACTCCATGGGGGCCACCATTTTCCTCATCCGGACTTCCCTCTCGTCACAACTCCACCCAGCAGACCAGATTATCACAGCCCGACTTGCGGGCGGCTAGCGGCCGCACGGTTCATCAATAAATGCTTTATTTAGAGGTGACTACAGGAGTATGCCACCAGCACGGCAAGTCTGGCAAGCTGCTCGTGTCGTATTTGATATGCCAAATACCAGTAACATTTATGTTAAGTCATTCCCATGACCTAATATAATGGTTTGAGGCTCTTTATGTTCCTGGAGCAAGCAGATGCCTTTGGGTTCTACTAGCATGAGACAGGACATATGGAGATATTACTGGTGCCCGCTCTAGCAAATAGATGATGAATGGGAAGATAGTGATAGTGATATTATAATATATAATAAATATATATTTATATCATGCAAATAAATGCAGTCATTCTATATCTGTCTTTTTCCTTCTGGCTAATTTTTTTTAAGTATTTTATTATACCACCATGAGATATACAGTTACAAAGATGTTCATACTTGGGTTTCGGTCATACAGTTTTCCAGCACCCATCCCTCCACCAGTGCCCATCTCCCGCCACCAATGTCCCCGATTCCCTCCCCCACCCCCCCGCCTACCTCCATGGCAGGTTCTTTATTTATTTCCCTTTCTCTCTATCTCTTTCTCTTTTCCCTCCCTTCCAGAATGCAGATTACAGAACATATATTAAAGGGTTGTCATGTGTATCTTTTTGCCTGTACTTAATACTCAGTTCTAGGTTGGTATTAGTACTTTTGACAATTGTTAGCACACTGTTCCATTTTCTGTCTTACATAGCCTCTGACTCCCACACGTTTTTGATAATTTCCACCTTTGACAAGACCTCCTGTTCCATGTTTCACTTGACCTTGGATATTGGTATCATAATATATACACATATATTTATGTCATGGAAATAAATACAGTCATTCTATATCTGTCTCTCTCCTTCTAGCTAATTTAACTCAACATGATCCTTTCCATGTCCATCCATTTATAGATTTCATAACTTAATTTTTCCTAACAGCTGCATAGTATTCCATTGTGTAGATGTACCACAGTTTCTTTATCCAGTCATCAGTTCTCGGGCACTCTGGTTGGTTCCATATCCTGGCTATTGTGAATAGTGCTGCTATGAAAATAAAGGTGCAGATGGTGTTTCCGCAGTGTGTTTTTGGCTTCCTAGGTATATTCCCAGGAGTGGTATGGCTGAGTCAAAGGGGAGCTCAATTTCTAGTCTTTGGAGGAATGTCCATATTGTTTTCCAAAAAGGTTGTACCAATCGACATTCCCACCAACAATGGATGAGAGTCCCCTTTTTCCCACATCCACACCAGCACTTGTTGTTCTCTCTCTTTTTGGATATGTGCCAGTCTCTGTGGTGTGAGATGATATCTCATTGTTGTTTTGATTTGCATCTCTCTGATGATTAGTGATGATGAGCATTTTTCATATGCCTTTTGGCCATTCGAATTTCTTCCTTGTAGAAGTTTCTGTTCATTTCTTCTCCCCATTTTTTTGGAGTTGGCTGTTTTCTTCTTGTAAAGTTCTACCAGTGACTGACATATCCTGGATTTTAATCCCTTATCAGATGGGTATTGAATGAATATTCTTTTCCATTCTGTGGGCTATCTTTGTATCTTGGTCACTATTTCTTTTGAGGTGCAGAAGATTTAGTTTCATGTACTTCCATATGTTTATCTTTGCTTCCAGTTGCTTTGTTAGTGGTGTTTTATCTTTGAAGATGCCTTTAGCTTCAATGTCGTGGAGGGTTTTTCCTATATTTTCTTCAACATACTTTATGGATTCAGGTCTGATATTGAGATCTTTAACCCATTTTGATCTGATTTTTGTGCATGGTATTAGACAGAGGTCCAAATTCATTTTTTTATATGTAGCTGCCCAGTTTTTCCAGCACCACTTGTTGAAGAGGCTTTCCTTGCTCCATTTCAGACTCTTTTGCACCTTTATCGAAGATTAAATGATCATGTGTTTGAGGATGGGTGTCAGGATACTCAACTCTATTCCATAGGTCCACAGGTCTGTTTTTATTCCAATACCACACTGTTTTAATTACTACTGCCTTGTAGTACAGTTTGAAGTTGGGAAAGGTGATGCCTCCCATCTCTTTTTCCCAAGGATTGTTTTAGCTACCTGTGGGGGGTTTATTATTCCATATGAATTTCAGGAGTGTTTGGTCAATTTCTTTGAAGAATGTCATGAGTATCCTTATAGGGACAGCATTGAATCTGTACAAAGCTCTAGGGAGTATTACCATTTTGACAATGTTGATTCTCCCTATCCATGAGCAGGGAATATGTTTTCATTTCCTCGTGTCCTCTTTTATTTCTTGAAGCAGTATCTTGTAGTTTTCCTTGTATAGGTCCTTTATACCCGTGGTTAAGTTGATTCCTAGGTATTTGATTTTCTGTGGTACAACTGTGAATGGAATCGTTTTCTTAATATCCCTTTCTTCTCTTTCATTATTTGTATATAGGAAAGCCACTGACTTTTGGGTGTTGATTTTGTACCCTGACACTCTACTATAAGTATCTATTGTTTCTAGTTTTTTTGATAGAGAGTTTAGGGTTCTCTAGGTATAATATCATGCCATCTGCAAATAATGATAGCTTGACTTCTTCCCTGCCTCTCTAGATGCCCTTAGTGTCCTTTTCTTCTCTGATTGCTATGGCAAGTACTTCCAGTACTATACTGAATAAAAGAGGTGAGAGTGGGCAACCCTGTCTTGTCCCTGATCTAGGGGAAGGCTTTCAATTTTTCCCCATTGAGAATGATACTTGTTATGGGCTTTTAGTAGATGGCTTTGACTATATTGAGGAAGGGTCTTTCAATTCCCATTTTTGGGAGGGTTTTAATCATGAACGGGTGTCACTAGTGAATTCTACCAAACCTTTAAAGAAGACCTACTCCTAGTCCTTTTTCAAGCTCTTCCAGGAAATAGAAACAGAAACAATCCCAAACAGCTTCTATGAGGCACATATCACCCTAATACCCAAAGCAGGAGAGACAACACAAAAAAAAAAAAAAAACTACAGACCAATCTCCCTGATGAACACAGATGCTACAAAATACTAGCAAACAGAATTTAAAGATTCATCAAGAAGATTATACATCATGACCAAATAGGATTCATCCCAGGAATGCAAGGACGGTTCAACATTCGCAAGTCAATCAACATAATGCATAATATCAGTAAGAGAAAAAATAAAAACCATATGACCATATCAACAGATGCAGAGAGCATTTGTTTTTTTTTTGTTGTTGTTGTTGTTTCTTTGTTTGTTTTGCTTTTTTGGGTCACATCTGGTGATTCTCTGGGTGGAATTACACCTTGCTCCACTCAGGAATTACTCCTGGTGATACTCAGAGAACCATATGGGATGCCAGGATCAAACCTGGGTCAGCTGCAAGTGAGGCAAATGTCCCACCTGTACTATCGCTCAGGCCCTAAGAGGAAAACATAATGATGCACCTAGTGAATACTTATATGCAAGGTTGTAGCAGGAGCATGGAAACTTAGGAGGAAGACAGCTGGCCCAACAAATATTTGCTGAAAACATCCATCTCCCTTGGTGCTTATTAAACCACAGTATAATTGCCATTAGGCAAGTACTGGGTTCCCCAGAGGGCAAACCCAGGGAAACAGTTTATCTGCAACCCCTCTTAGTTCTTGGCGACTATTCCCCAGGGTCAACCGTTGCTATCAACAACCTCAACCTCCCATAGCGATGGGAGAGCCAGGCAGGAGCTGGGAAGGCCCAGCAGCCTCCACCATCACGGTATGTCAGGATTCCCTGAACTATCATGAATCCTCCAAGTGTTAAAACTGGGAGAAAACCAGATGGGTGAATGCACGAAAAGGGAATGATCATTCAAATTAATCATTTCCTTCTGGGATACTAGCTCCTGATTCATTCGGAAAATAAACAACACCAATGTCAAAATAGCCCTTTACTAATACCAACCTAGAACTGAGCATTAAATACAGGCAAAAAAATGCACATGATGCCTCTAAGTGAATATAGTGCAACCCACAATGTGTAAGAGAAGGAAAAGAGAGAGAGGGAGAGAGAAAAAGAGATAAAGAACCTGCCATTTAGGCAGGCTATGGGTGGGAGGAGGGAATTGGGGATATTGGTGGTGGGAAACGGGCAATGGTGGAGGGCGGGGTGCTGGAACACTATGTGACCGAAACCTCTAAACATGAACAACATTGTAATTGTATATCTCATGGTGGTATAATAAAATATTTAATAAAAAAAAAAAAAGAGCCCTTTATAGCATCGACTGAAAAATAATATAACTATTAGGAAGAGAACCCAAAAATTCAGCAAATGCAAACTAATGCTTCAAAGCCTATTGAGATATGAAGGCATCCCTTGCTAACATTTATTAAATTATATTCAACAATAGTTGCCGATGTCGTGAATCATCGTAGTTCACGACATCAGCAACTATTGCCCCATCTGCCTGTTGTCCGTCATCTACAAGCTGTTTACATGAGTCATCCTGAACAGGACTGGCAGAACACTAGATGAAGGACAACCATGCGAGCAAGCTGGCTTCAGGAAAGGAGTCAGCACAATCGACCATATCCCCACAGTAACCAAGCTCACTGAGGTTTGTAGGGAGTACAAGATGCCACTCTGTCTCACGCCATCGATTTAAGAAAGCCTTTGATTCTGTGGAGACTGAAGCGGTCATCGAAGCCCTAGCCAAACAGGGTGTTCAAACCCAATACATCAAGATCCTTCGTGAGCTCTATTACGAATTCACCACCAGGATCTTACCATTCTACAAGGAAGTGATCATTGATGTCAAAAAGGGGTTCGACAGGGTGATACCATTTCACCAAAACTCTTCAGCGCCACCCTCAAGAACATCATGAGACAATTAGAATGGGAAGGAATGGGAGTGAAGATAGATGGTCGGCAACTACACCCACCTCCGCTTCGCTGATGACATCGTTAATAATAACACCATACATTAGCCAAGCGGCACAAATGCTGGCTGACTTCAACTGAGAATGTGGAAAGATAGGTCTACAGCTGAATCTCAACAAAACTATGTTCATGAAAAATGAACTAGTTCCAGAGGCCCCATTCACTCTCAATGGAACAGACATCTCTGAATGCAGCAGTTATGTGTACCTAGGTCGAGAAATCAACATGATGAACGACCTAAAACTGAGCTGCGCAGGAGGAAGAGAGCGGCATGGAATGCCTTCAAAGGCATCGAAGAAATAGCTAAAAGGACAAAGAACCTCTGGCTCAGGGCACATCTCTTTGACTCCACCGTTCTCCCTACATTAATATACGCCTCAGAGACCTGGGCCCTACGAAAGCAGGATGAGAATGCTATTCGGTCTCCCAGAGAGGAATCAAAAGAGCTATACTTGGAATATCACGCCTCACTCAAGTGAGAGAAGGAATCCGGAGTTCTGACCTCCATCGCTATTCCAGAATCAGGGACGCTGTCTCGTTTGCCAAGGCATCGAAAATCAGATGGGCTGGACATGTAATGCGATTTGGAGACAACTGCTGGACTAGAGCCATTACCGACTGGATCCCACGGGATGCCAAAAGATCACGTGGCCGCCCACCTACAAGATGGTCAGACTTTCTTGTCAAGACCCTGAAGGAACGATTTGAGGCTCTTCATATTCCTGAATCAACCAGATGCCATTGGGCTACATTGGCACGTGATAGGGTCCAATGGAAATGTTACTGGCGCCCGCTCGAGCAAATCGATGAATAACGGGATTCAAGTGATCAAGTGATTCAACTAAAAATTCTCTCAGTACCTGCTCTAAGATATATACTTATTCCTATACTAAGTTCATCCCTGGCTAGGAGTTTCTTTTCTTTTCCTTTCCCTTCTAATTTTCAATAAACTATTCTAGTCATAGAGGAGGAGAAGAGAGAAGGAGGATGAGGAAGAGGAGGAGCAGGAGGAGGAAGAGGAAGAAGACGACGACAACGATGACAGGAGTGCTTGACTTTATGTCTCCTGAAGAGCTGCATTCCTGTATTCTCTTACTCCTAACACAGAAAGAATGCGGCTGAAGATTTCTCAATGGACTGAGCAACTGGAGGCCTGAGTTCAACTCCCAGTAACACACAGACCCCTACACAAGGTCTACTCCAGCACCGAAGTGGAGTAGTCCCCAAGCACTGCAAGGTATGCTCTCCCACAAAGAGCACCCAGAACTGAATGATACAAGACCCTGGACAAACTCTGGAGAGTCTTTTCAGTAGGAAACCATTTGGTCATAGAAATTCCATCCCCCAGGACTGGGGATCATCAAATGGCCAGCACAAGCCTAGCAGGTGTGAGCCCTGAGTTTGAGTTGTGCCCCTCAAGCCCCCTCCCCAGCATTACCACTGTGGTCCTGGGGACCCTGTACCACCAGCTTGTCCCAGGCTGGCCCTCTCACTACCAGGCTCCCTGGTAAGCTCCAGGGAGCCTGGGTTAAGCTCCTATTGAATAAGATAGAAAAAGAAATGGTATCTCCTGGCTTTAACTCAAAGTTCCCTGAACTGCTACCAAACAAGCCAAACCAAACTCCTACGCTCTTTCTCCAATGAAAAAGCACCCAGGCCACTGGCAGCTGGCTACATCACTGGGCCCTAAAGGCTGATGTATGCTTTCTCTAGGGGTGTAAAAAAAAAGGATGAGCAGATCCTTGGGGACCTGACAAATGGCACAAGCCCCAGGCCAGGTCCTGACGCAATAGCCCAGCCCTTGGGAGGCACAGAATCAAAATGTTCAGTATCAGCCCCACATTCCACTCTCTGAGGTCCCCAAACGCAGGGCACCTGTGCTTATGGAGCCTGAAAGCCGGGAGTCTCGGGCCTGATGCAAAACTCTCTTTCCACTCTTCTCCCAATTCAAGGCAGCTAGCACTTCACTACTCACAGTCGTTCCAAGTTTTCTTTCCTACCGAAGTGCTCAGCCATGTCTACCCTGAATATATGGTATAGTTCATAACAAACTAAACGTTATAGCTAGACCATGGCTAAAACAAAGATTTAGAAGCACAGGAACTTCAAACAATTATGATTACTATTTCCCACCATGACCTTTTGCTTACAGAAAACGCGTTGTGTCTATATACCTGCACGTGCACTTCTGCTCTCAACACTGTTGAACTTAATCTACATCTCGTGTCTCTATTATGGTCATCCATGAAGGCTGTTAGCTCACTGAACATCCCCAACAAATCTTTTCACCAATTTGGCCTCAATTTCTTTACTTAGAAGAAGAGACATAGAATAACAGTCTTGAAGCCAGTCAACCGTGTCTGTCTGCATGTGGGCGCTTCACTCCAGCCCTGACTCAACAGTAGCCCGTTGGTTAAGCATTCTTTCACACTGTTACTGATGTCGGGAAAATCTTCCTCAGAGAAAAAGGGCAAAATGAAAGACGCATTTGCCCAAGAAACATGTATAAGATGATACAATACCACCAATGTCTTAAAACTGTATTAAAGAAAAACCCAAAATGAATCTTAATATCTTAAAGACACAAACTATTAACTGCAAATGATGATGTGTAAAGCTGCCTTTCTCTCCTAGCTCTTCCACTTCCAATCAAAAGGTTGAGGAATCAACTGAAACCTAAGAAACACCAAAAGAGCCCATATTTTCACCCGGTGATATTAATAACGATCAGACGATAAGACTGTTGGAGGTTATGGGACCATCAGAGTCTACTCTTCCCATTCATGACAATTCTTCTCCCGGTCCCCATCCTGCGAGGAAGCAAGAAGCGATTGGAACAATTTCCTTGTGGTTGGCATTCTACAATTTACATGCACAAATTTCAGAGTTATGCCAAAAACTAGTAACATTTATGGGCCTCAATTCCATGACCTGAAGAATGGTTTGAGACTCTTCCTGTCCCTGGAGAAAGCAGGTGCCCTTGGGCTACACTTGCTTGTGACAGGATGTATGGAGATGTTACCGGTGTCCGCTCGAGCAAATCGATGAACAACGGGAAGACAGTGATACAGTGACAGTGACAACATAGATCGACAGAAATGAACTTAATACACAATGGGTACACACACACAACCCCCCCAAGAGAGAGAGAGAGAGAGAAACCCCCAAATTCTACTGAGGATGCACTTGGTCCTGTTTCTTCCTTTTTTGAGTACGTGTGTGTTTATTTTTAAATGTTTGGCCTCCAAAACTGATTCTGTGTACTTCTGAGTGGATCATGACCCCCAGGTTTAAAACCAAGGCCTTTAGGGACCGGGGTGATAGCACAGCAGGGAGGGTGTTTGCCTTGCATGCGGCTGACCCAGGTTCAATCCCTGGGATCCAATATGGCCACCCAAGTCCAGGAGGAGTGATTCCTGACTAGAGAGCCAGGAATAACCTCTGGGCATCACCAAGTATGACACAAAAAGCAATAAATAAACGAGCAAAACCAAGACTTTGGAGTGATTTTAGTCCTGGTTTCCTTAAATTTAGAAGGTATATCACCATAGAGGGGCTACCACTGTTCTCTTCACTGACATAGCATGGGTGTATTTTATACTTATGATTTATTCTGACAACCTGGCTGTTAGGCCAGGGTTATAATTTAGTGAAGTAACAAGTAAATCCAGGAGACTTAGAATTTCTTAGCTACGCATTTCTTTGCTATTGGGACTCACCCACAGTGAGCCCATAATACCAAACATGTCCAGTTCTGAAATCAGGACAAAGGAACAGGAAACTTTATAAGCAGACTCCGCAGTGACACTATTACCTACTCATCGTTTTAAAAAACAAAAAACAACTTAATTTGAGAGCTAGTACCATAGTACTACACCAACTATGCAACACCAAGCACATAGCGGTATTACCCCACCGCCCCCCCCCACCGAATTCTCAGCTACTGAGGAAGCATTCACAAGTGAATCATCAATAGACGCGAAAACTACCTAGCAGATACTTCCAGGCCCATCCTGGAGGCTTCTTTCCTCACAGCTTCCCTCTTGATGCCCCCTGATTTTACTCAATGGAAAGGTGGCTCCTCTCGCCAGCCCTGACACCCCCTTCGCCCCGCATCAGGCCTCCCTATGGGGAATCTTCCCCACAATCCTGCCTCGGCTCTGCAGATATTGATGGCTTTCTACAGGTTTCTGACTTGCAGTCACTATTTTCTGAGTGCCCAGTATGAGTCCCCTATTCCCAGGGACCAGAGTTCGTCACGTTTCACTTATAATTTTCTTTTCTAAGATGTCAGATGAGGTAACCAGCAGGTAACAAAGGGAAACCAACAAAGAGAAGCCAAAGGGGTCATCAAAGGGGCAGAAACAACATGCACAAGGCCGTGAAGCACCAGCTCATCTGGACAGAATGGCCATTTTCATTTCCAGTTTAGATAACTACCTGGGGCTACTACCTTAAAAATGATGGAAGCGGGAATATGAAAGCCAAGAATGGTTGTGATCTGTCAGAGAGCAAACCTATAGTGTGTGGTATAGCAGGCTAAAACCCAGACATCACACACAGAACCAAATCCCAGACCATGAGAACCATCTCTCAGGGCTTCAAGGCAACAGAAACATTAACTAGAGGGTTTGGACATAAAGAAAAACACCAAAGAAAACAGAGCCCTGGAGCCAATGAAGTTTCTTCTGCTCTCTTACCCTTAAGAAGATTCAGGTGGGGCTGAGGTGAAGGCTTACATAACCACAGTATATGTGGGAGGCCCACAATGGCCTCCACTAACCACCTCAGAAGTAACCCTGAGGCAACACCAGGTGTGCCTCCACCTACCCCACACACACACATACACAAACCAAAATTAAAAAACAAAAAGAGCTCAGCTGATAAAAGCAAGCAGAGTTGGCTAAGTCCCTATGGCTCATTTCTTCCAGCTCCAATAACAGACACGACTCTCAAACTGCCTGCTGGTCCCAGTGTGGACTGCTGACCATACCATCCCTAAAGAAAACATGTGTCCCCACTCCGCCCCTACCATGCCAAGGGAAGAGTTTTAAGTCAGTCACTCACTCATTAAAGAAAATGTTCTGAACAGTAATGCCTCATACTATCTCAGTGGAATCACTAAAAGCCATGTTTCTGGGAAAGCTACTGCCTTACAGAAGGTTCATCTTTAAAACAATCCATTGCTGGGGGCGGGAGCAATAGCACAGCGGGAGGGCGTTTGCCTTGCATGCGACTGACCCAGGTTGTTTCCCGGCATCCCATATGGTCCTCCGAGCACTACCAGGAGTAATTCCTGAGTGCAGAGTCAGGAGTAACCCCTGAGCACTTCCTGGTGAGCCCCAAAGAAGCCTAAAAAGGGGAAGAAAAGGTCTAATGCTTCAGCATTTTCCATACATGAATATCCAGTGTCCTTTAATTCAGGTTAGTTCTCAAGAGACGAGAACATAACTGCTTTAGAGAGTAAACCTAGGGTGGCACTCAAGCCTGCAGGGGGATAATAATCAAACAACTGGTCTGACATCTGAACTCTCACACGAGGTGTTAGTAAGAATACAAACGGAACATAGAGTTTTATACCTGAGAGAAGAGCATCTTTATCCTGGTACGCACTTCCCGTTCCTCGGCCACTGTGCAGGCATTACAGTACTGTGGACACTTAGGACCGTTTGTGAAATCCTAGCACGTTTCTGCCATTCCTCTCCCACGTCTCACCAGAGCTCACCCTGGACGGAACCGCAAAAGAGAATGAATGTCTGCGGATCTCAGCGCATGCACACAGCAGCGCCCCTCTGGCGAGCCTCCAGGAAACACTTGTCTCAGATACAAGTCCTCCAGGGACACTGAAGTTAGTTCACGAGCACTCTTCGGGAACAGCGGAGGAGCAGCACCCAGACTGGACATGGCAGCGCTAGGCAACTTTCGGGCTCTAAATGCAGCTTCCCCCAGAGCCAAATTCTCAGGGATACAACCATAAGACACTCCGTGAGTTCAAAACAGATAGTTCTCAGTCCCGCGTCCTAGTTGCCTAAGTTAGCAGCTGAAATATGGACCAGGAGTCACTACTCTACGGCTTGGGGGCAAGCGGGGCAGACCCTGTATGCAGAGTGCCCTGGGACGTGAAGTGCTATCATGTTTTCTCAGGCTGCAACCTCATTCTCCTCTCAGCCTGAGACTCACACATGCTACTTACTTGCTTCCAAAAAAGAGGGAAGAAATTAGTTGAAACAAATTATCAGGAGAGTGTAGCTGTCCACAGGAATGGAAGAGGCCCCTAACCCAATGTAATCTTCCACCATTTATAATTAAATATTAAAAAATTAAAAAAAAGAAATTAAGGTTCAAAGTCCACAAAATGACAAATTTCTGGGAGTCAAACTAAAGGCAAAGTCTCTGTTGATCCCTACAGTCCTGTTTATACCTATTTTTCTGGGGTAGCACATCAGAGCATCTCTCCCTGGGCCAGTGCAATAGTACAGCGGGTAGGGCATTTGCCTTGCACATACGCGACCCAGGCTCAATCCCCAGCATTCCCAAGCACCACCAAGAGAGATAGCTCATTGCAGAGCCAAGAGCAGTTCCTGAGCATCACTGGGTATAACCAATCAGTATCCCTCCCCCCCCCCCAAAAAAAAAAAAAAAACAATACAGAACACCTTACTCACCCAGAGGTTCAAGAAACACAGAAAAAACACCAGAAGTTAATATATTCTGAAAAACCTCCCCCTGATGAATGGCATGCCTGGTTTGGACCCTTTCTGTACTCGGGCCCCTCAAAAGATTTCTAACTCCAAAGCTGACTCAATGTCTGACCAACCACCAAACTGGTCCTGTCAGACTTTCCAGGAAATCGTCAAGGCAGGACCCAGCCATGGCAACCCTCAATGACATCAACTAGCTCGCGGATTACACGCAGGCTTCAGTCAGACACTAAGGAAAATCTCAGTTTTCACCCAGTCACGCTGCAGAGATAAAAGAGCTTGTTTTACTTTTCCTTCCACTTTTTTCACCTCTAATACAACAGGATTCAACATGCAATGGTTCTACCAGAAGAACCAGAAATCCGAGCCTTAAAGTCAGAGTAGGCTGTTGAGGAAAAGCAAAACCTGTTCTACCCAGTTCCCAGTTGCAGGAACAGACATCAAATGGTCCTAGGCAGAAGGCAGTGCCGACTGGGGCGTGAGGCTTAATTACAAAGAGATCCCAAGAGTTAATTTACTTACTCCATTCTCCTTCTGCCCTAAAAAGCACAGAAGACCAAGCTAATTGAATGAGTGTCTTTCAAATCACACCCTGGTAGGACTTCAAAGCTCAAAGTAAACAGGGAAGAAAACACTATTGTCTTTGGTGCCCCAAAGGTATTATAGTTTATCAGTAAAAACAGATCACAAGCCCAAAGGGGAAAGTCCCTGGGCCATTAGAGAAGTAAGAATTGAGCAACAGCTCCAAAGGCAGTTCAGCCAAGACAGCAGTGACTTAGCAACTAATGTCTGCAGACTCAAATTACCATTTCTTAGGAGGTGAAAATCAAACCTTATACTTTCTCCCAAACTCCACTAGAGGAGTCCTAGAGATCCAAGTGTCTGAAATAACTTAACAGTTCATGTTTTCCCTTTTGCACCAGCCTCTCGGATCAGGACCAGGGAGGCTGTGTGGGCTGAGCCCAGGCTGTGCCAGTAGGAGGTTCAGGTTGCATCCCTGAGCACTGCTGGGAGGGACTCCCCAGGCAGAAAATGAAAATAAGGGCTGGAGCAATAGCACAGCAGGGAGGGCACTTGCCTTGCACATGGCCAACCCAGGGTTCAATCCCCAGCATCCCATATGATCCCCCAGCACCACCAGGAGTAATTTCCTGAGCGTAGAGCCAGGCGTAACCCCTGATCACTGCCAGGTGTGACCCAAAAAGACAGACAGAGAGAGAGAGAGAGAGAGAGAGAGAGAGAGAGAGAGAGAGAGGGAGAGAGAGAGAGAGGCAGAGAGAACCCTTCATAATATATAAAGTAATGGCAGGTCAGCTCTTCAGTGAGGTGCTTGGCCATGGAGAGCCGTGGCTGGGATGATGCTAAGACTCTCCTGGCCTCAGACAGTGCCGAATGTGAAGGCCACAGTCCAGAGATGGGCACAGGCTCAAAAGGCAGCCACTCCCTGGCCCTCAACACTCATTCTTCAGGCACTTGGTACTAAGCCTTTCATTTAAGATGTTTCTTGGCAAGGGTCTCCTTTCATAGGGGCCAAGAGCTCTCTCGCTGTGAGCCTCTGAAAGTTAGCCCTGGACACAAAATTTGGGTTTTTTTTTTTTTTTTTTTTGGGTCACACCCGGCTATGCTCAGGGGTTCTTCTGGCTCTGCACTCAGGAATTACTCCTGGCGGTGCTCAGGGGACCATATGGGAGGCCGGGATCGAACCCAGGCCAGCATGTGTCGCCGCATGCAAGGCAAATGCCCTACCCGCTGGGCTATCGCTCCGGACCCGACACAAAGATTTTGTAAAACACAAATACAACAAAAACCTAAATTTTTAAAAAATGGGTGGGGGGGGGTCATTTTCTTTTTTTTTTAATAAAAAAATTCAAGAAAAATCAGTTATGTAGACTCAGTCCCATTCTACAAGCATGAGTAAGCCTGTGCGCTCTCCCATGCACTGGAATATTCCAGGGAGCACTTCGCCACACTGGGAGCAAAAGGGTCACAGGAAGGTGACTGAAGCCCAATGTTTTCATGTCCCTGGAGGGACACGCAAGGCAAGTCAAAGCTGTGCTCCGAAAAGCAGACAGACTCAAACAATGTCAAGAATGACTTATGGGGGGTGTGCGGGGGCCTTTGGAGACACTCCCGATAGTGCTGAGGATTCAATTCTGGCTCTACACTCAGGGACCACTCATGGCAGGGCTCAGGGGACCATATGGGATGCTGGTAAGCGAATCCAGGTTGGCTGTGCCCAAGGCAAGTGCCCTTCCGCTGTATGATTGCTCCAGCCCCAATAATGACATCTGTTAAAACTGTTTCTATAAAGAACCTGCCATGGAGCAGGGCTGGGGAGGGGGAGGGAACCGGGGACGTTGGTGGTGGGAGATGGGCACTGGTGGAGGGATGGGTGCTGGAACACTGTATGACCAAAACCCAAATATGAACTTTTAATTGTATATCTTTGTAATTGTATATCTCACGGTAGTATAATAAAATACTTAAAAAAAAGATATAAGTCAAATATAAGTCAAATGCATAATTTAAGAATAAATATATACCATTAATGAATGCAAAAAAAAAAAAAAAAAAATGAAGGGGTCTGTCACATACTAGGTAAAACCCTTAGTCCATATGCTATTTGAATCACAAATGTGTGTGTTCTATGACTTTTATTTTACACCACTATTTATTTTATTGAATTTTTAAAATTATATTAAAACTTTTTTTACTGAAAAAATAACTGTGTTTCTATACCACGGTAGGGCTCAAATGATAGCGGTGCCAAGTCTGCCAATGAATAACTCCAGGACCTCTTCTGAAGCACACCAAACCGATACTGCAGGGAGCTAGAACTCGGGGAGAAGCCTGAGTCCAGTGAGCAGAGGAGCAGGCCCAGAAGGAGCACTAACAACACTGAAGGATTTGTTGATAAATACCTTCTTAGCCTACAGCAACAATGCAAAACTGAAGGCCAGAATTACTAGGCAAATGTAAGTTGCCAAATTGGCTAAGAACTCCCAGAGTCAGCTTTGGTCAGAAGCAAAATGACTTACTCCACGGACATGGAGATTGCCTTTCAAAATACAAAAGAAGGAGTTGGCCTCTGAAGAACAGAGATGAGCATTTCCTCAATAAATAGAGGAGTCTGCAAAGCCCCACGTTCTTCCCACACAGAGCAGAAATCCTGACCGTCACTGCAGAAACCAGTGCTTCCTTCCCACACTTCTTTGGTGAACAATTTAACAGAGTAAATCTGTCACTAAATTAAGAGACTTACAACTGAACTAGCTCCAGAAATTCTCTCTCCCCCAATGGGCACCAGTATTAGACATGAGAAACATGGAGAAGCATGACCTAAGAAAGAAGCAAAGACTTCTACATGGGGAATTTCTAACGTGTTCGAAAGAGTAAGCCAGAAACCAGCCTCTGAGTCACTGGCTCTCTGTGGTCAGAGAAACACCCTTCAGCATCTAGGCACAAGGAGCTGTTCAAGTGATGAAGATAGACTAAATTTCACCGGTGGAAGATACTTCAAACTGTTTCAGGAATGGCTGAAAGTGCAGAACAAATATGTGCTTCACCCTAGAGACCCAAAAACACACAGAGAAACACTATCTGCACTTCTTTATTCATTGCTGCGCTATTCACAATAGCTAGAATATGGAAACAACCTAAGTGCCTGAGAACGGAGAACTGGCTAAAGAAACTGTGGTACATCTACACTATGGAATACTATGCAGCTGTCAGAAAAGAAGAAATTATGAAATTTACCTGCAAATGCATGGACATGGAGAGTACCCTGCTGAGTGAAATTAGTCAGAAGGAAAAGACCGATATAGAATGACTGCATTCATTAATGGGATATAAATATATACTAGTGTTTTACTAACTGTGGGAAATGGTAATGTCAGACTAGAACTCACCATTGAATATACACAAAGAGACTTAAATGGTAGCCCTAAATATCTTCAGGGCTGAGTCGCAATGTGTAAAAAGAAGAGGGAGAGAGATGCAGAGACAGAGAGACGGAGGAAAAGGGGGACCTGCTATTGAGGTAGCCTGGGGTGGGCGGGAGGGGGTGTGAGGACACTGGTGGTGGGAATGGGGCACTGGTGGAGGGGATGGGTGCTGGAATACTGTATTACCAAGAACCAATTATGAACACCTTTGTAATTGTATGTTTCACTGTGTATCACTGAATCACTGTCTTCCCGTTTATCTTCGATTTGCTAGAGCGGGCACCAGTAACATCTCCATATGACCTGTCTCATGCAAGTAGAGCCCAAGGGAACCTGCTTGCTCCAGGACAATAAAGAGCCTCAAACCATTCCATCAGGTCATGGGAATGAGGTCTATAATTGTTACTGGTATCTGGCATATCAAATACGACACAGGTAGCTTGCCAGGCTCTGCCGTGGGGGAGCATACTCTTGTAGTCATCTCAAAATCCAGCATTTATTGATGAACCGCGCGGCCACAAGTGGCCACGCGAGCCGGGCTGTGATAGGCTGGTCTGCTGGATGGAGTTCTGACGAGGAAGAAGTCCAGATGTGGAAAATGGAGGTCCTCATGGAGTGGGGGGTCATCTGGCTTGTTGTGAGGCTCTGCTGGGGTGGTGGGCCAGGGCTAGAACCTGCCATCCCCTCCCGGGCACCTCATGAGCGGCTGGGCACAGTGAGAGTCAGTAGCAGCTCTGCCTCATGTCTGTCTCTCTGCAGTGAAACTCCTTGCAGAGCCAGGAGTTTCACTGTGGTATAATAAAAAATTTTAAAAAGATGAAAACAAAAAAACAAATATGTGCTTCAGTCCGTGAGGGGCTGTGGGCCACCCTGGTGATACTTAGTCTATTGGGCCAGCAGTTCAGTGGCTGTGGCATCCAGGGGTCTCTGGGGCCACACCCAGCGTGTGGGATCAAATCCAGGTTAGGTGTATCCAAGGCATGTGTCCTGATCCCTGCAGTTTCTCCATCATGGGAGATATTTTTACATGACCCGAGGAATACAGGTATGTGAAGTCGAAACACAAATCATTTACGGTTAAAAAAAAACCACAAAGAAATTTAACTTAACCCAGTGTGATCCCTGGCACTGCTTATGGTCCCCCATTATCACTGAGCCAAGAATAAAGCCTGAGTACCACTAGGCATGCCCCCATGCAAACATTAATTAACTAACTAACTAACTAACTAATTAATTAATTAATTTTTAGAATGTTTTAGGATTTTTAAGGACCCACACACTGAGTTCCAGAGCTGTGATCCATGGTTGAAGCTAGGGTCTAGGGCATCCTCTGGGTTACCTGATTCTGATTATATGGAAGCTAGTTTATAACTCTAACAGTTGTAATTACTGAAAGCTATGCAAACTATATATGTAAAATCTACCACACCCAGTAAGGCACAAATGCCTTCCCTCTCTGCTATGAAAGAAACTAATTTGCCCCCCATTTGCATATTCATGTAAAAATTCCTGATTTGTAAATGTGTCTGTTCTTTGGAAACCATGAATTATTTGTATATATTGCTACAAGGTTCCAGTGATCATAGGACCCAACATTTCTTTCCTCCCACAAAACCTGGAAATAGCCTAGGCACCCCCTAACTGTACTATGTAGCCACACAAGATCACACAGTTTGCAACCTGGAAAAGGTCGTAATGGTAAAGCAACCCAGAACTCCACCAAGCTCAGTGAGTGAAACTGCTAGTCCCGGTTGAGCCAAGCAATAACGATGAGCTATATAACCTCTCTGATAAGGAATTTCGGAAAGAACTGTTAAGGATGCATAAGGAGCTCAAAGAAGCAATGGAACACAAAGTCAATAAAATAGAAGAGGAAACCTCCTCAATACCTATAAAAATATCTGCTTAGTTTCTTCATTAGGAGTGAAATAAATAACTAGGTGTTCATTTTATATGTGTATAAGTATCATAATTTTACCTTTTTTTTTTTTGGTGGGTGGTTAACTCCTAATGAAAGCTAAATCTACTCACAGAAAAAGATAAGGGGGCTCAGGATGTGGCCTGGTGGCAGAACGTCGGCCTGCTTTATGTGTTGAAGGCTGCAAACTCCATCCTTGGTCCTGCCCCAATCACTGAGTACAACCAGTACAACCACCAACCCACACCAGCCTCTACCCTCCCCCCAAATGCTGCTGTTAGCACCATTCAAGAAATTAATAAAGGCGGTCAAAAGGTTCCACCTTCCGGTATTAAGGTAAGTGAATATGAGTGACTATGGTGAACACTGCTAACACGGCCTGTGTGAAATTGACTAACAGAGCCAATCCTGAATATTCTCGTGGAGCTGTTTCCCTCCTTTCTTCCCTTATCTACTGATGTGTGATGAACTTCCTGAGGTTATGATTCACAATGTGAATAAGTCAACACATATCCATGCCATCTCAATTACACTGATAAGAAACCCTCCATTTTTCGATTCTTCCAAGTTCCCCATCACAAAGACTTGCAAACATAAAATTTTGCATATAATTTTGAGGGGTTTAGGACTTCCTGAAGGCCTATTACTGGTCTCTGTATTTTACAATGCCTCATCTGTAAAATGAACCATAGATTAGACTTAATATTAAAAACTATCCTATTATATAAGTCAATCTCATATCCCTCCATTCTCTAAAGGCAAGACCAAATAGAAACATTGCCGAGTACAGCCACTATTGAAAATCCTCCAAGAAAAGCTCTATGACTAATAAAAAGGAATGAAGCTAGGACACACTTGAAAACATTATGTTAAGTAAAAAAAAAAATTATGCTACGTAAAACAGGCCAGTATCTCTTTTGCTCTCTCTCTCTCTCTCTCACCTCTCTCTCTCTCTCTCACTCACACACACACACACACACACACACACACACATGATTCAGCCTGATTAAGACAATCTAAGGCAGTTTGCTGATTGCCTGGGGCTAGCTAGCCATGGCAGAGACAGCACGTTCAGGGCTTCCTCTGAGAATGTTCTACTACCACCTGTGTGGTGATAGCTGTGATAGACAGTTGTGGTGCACAACTCCATGAATGTACTAACAACCACCAAGCTGTGTATTTCATGATCCAGCAATTTTATGTTTATCAAATGTACTCTCAGCTCAGAATGACCATCAAAGACTCTTTAAATATACAAGTTTTCTTTTTTTGTCACAAGGTCTTTCTGGGGAAACGTTTCCAAATTGACCAAAGACAACAGAAACTTTGCAATTTTAAAAATGACAAGGAAAGCTTGGAATCCAAAAGAAAGCCTCATACATATGTAAAATCAACTTAGAAATTTGTAGGGCTAGACAAAGAACTAGTGTAAACTAAACAAAGACCATTAAGAACTAGATGAGTTCCCTTATCAGTGTAATTCTGTATGAGCCTAAAAAGAATGACTGATTTCTAAAATGACGATCTAGAATATTTCCGACACCACTTTTCCTCCCCTGGCTGCTGACAAACACGCTCCAGCCACTACCCAGAACACTGGGAAACTCCAGCCACCATCTGAACCCTGTCCTCAAACCACACCCTCTCAGAGCACCAGTGGCTTCTCTTGCTGCAAGTGGCTGGGGTTCCTAGAAGCCTGTCGAGCCATCAACTGTAACTGTAAGTCTATGAAAAGCGGAGAGGCTCTGGCACATTACTGAACCTCCCCCCCTCTTGTTCACTAGCAAAACTAGATGTCACTGTTCAAATTTCAATAAAACTTGGGGCCAGAGAGACAGTGCAGTAGGTTGAATGCTAGCCTTGCACACAGCCATCCTGGGCTCAATCCTGGGCATCCCACATGGTCCCTTGAGCCTCTGCCAGGAGTAATTTCTGAGTGCAGAGCCAAGAGTAAAGCCTGGAGCACTGCAGAGTGTAACGAAAAAATGAAAAAAGGTCTGTGTGTGGGGGAGGGATAAAAAAAAGCTTGGAAAAAGCTTGGGAGGCGGGGTGGAATCACCATCCACTAATAAATAAGGTTACTGTAAATACTAAATGATATGCGGCATAAGAAATGATTAGATAATAAGCACTGACTAAATATCTGATGACTGAATCCTCAAACAATAATCATTTCCTCCTCTTCAGTAAGCAGCAGATGAAAGCAACCTTTCAATGTCCCAAAGGAAGTTACAAAGGGATTTACACGTGATTCTCTGTAACTATCCTGAATTTTCCTTTTCCTTTTGTTTTTTAGGCCACATCCAGCTGTGCTCAGGGCTTAGTCCTGGCTCTTTATTCAAGGAATGCTCCTGGCACTGTGCTTAGAGGACTATATGAGGTGCTGGGGTTCAAGCCGGGGTCAGCCACGTACCAGGCAGATGCCCTACCCACTCCACTATCCCCTATACTATCACGCGGGCTCCTCTCCTGCATTTTTCTTAGAGGCTCCTCACAGTCGTGTTAATCCTGAGGAGGGCCTCGGTTTGGTGAGACAAGATCTCAAGTCACCTGAGAGCCAGTCTATGAATTCAACCAGAGGATGGCACATGTCCCTTTACATATCTAGAGAACAGGAATGAACCAATTCTGACACTATGATTCTGTCGCCAGTGAATTATAGCCCATATTCCAGAGATGGCACTTTGAACTGCTACAAGTCCCATGAGGAGTGACTCATGGGAAAGCATGCGGCATCTTCCTGATCAAAAATGGCTGGATATAGAAAAAAAGAGGAGGGGCTGGAAGGATATTACAGCAGGGAGGGTGTTTGCCTTGCATGAAGCCAGCCTGGGTTCCATTCTCAGTAGCCCATATGGTCCCCCAAGCACCACCAGGAGTTAATTCCTGAGTACAGAACCAGAAGTAACCCTAAGCATAGCATAGTTCTACAGTTGGTTGGTATAGAACCAACCATTTGGTTCTATACCCAATGGGCACCAGTATTAGAGATACTGGAAATTGAATACATATTATAAATATATTATTATTCATATACTATTCTATTAATAGAATATAGACTATGTTATTCTATATTATATTCTAATAGAATATATTATTCTATTTGCCTCCATTAACTGAAACATTCCACCCCCATATGAAAATCTCAACACAGAATTTATATATCTATCCCTTTTCAGACCAAAACTTTATGTATCTATCCCTTTTCAGACCAAAACTCCACCAAAACTCTCTCTCCAAGGAGCAAATTCAATACTTTCAGTAAAAGGGTGTAGCAGACTAGGTCTCCTCAAAGAGAGTACTCATTGTACTGAGTGTACAATGTAAATGTAACCACAGACCCCAGCTATTACACAAAGGCTACTTAGATCCCAAACAGTTCCAGAGCATGATTTTTGCCTGGGAATAAACTGCTACAAGTGGTGCTTAGCAAACAAATCTAAACCTTGCCCTAAACAATCTATGCTCTTGCCATCAGATGTTTATCAAGGGTCAGCAGTCAGGAAAGGCCGCATCCCTCCCACTGCTCCCCTGCACTGTCCCCATGCCCTCGCTCCTCCCAGAAGGACCAGCTGCTGTCAACACAGCACAGCAAACCTCCAGTGCAACCATGTCAGGGACTGTGCAGCTTTCTGGGGGCACACTGGGAACCCTCACAGCCAAGGCACAAGTTCCTTTGGGAGTACATGCCCAGGGGTGCTTGGAGAACCGTGACGGTATCAGGGGTCAAAATCTGAGCTACCCCATTAAAAAAAAAGTATCACTGTTCATAGCCTTGGAAAATAAGGCTGCATGAGTTTCTCTTTTACCAAGGAAACTGCAGAAAGGGAGCATTTCCCATGGGAGAGGATCACGACTAACCTCCTCAGAGACCATCCCTCAGTATCCTTCCCGATGTCCAGTGTGCAAGTAACATAAATTGTAGAGGTTTTATTAGTTCCAAGTTAAATCCAAAATTTACACATGAATAACACTCTACAGGGTGTAACCTGGTAGAAATACGTTGGAAATCTACTGGGCCATGTACTTAATGATGTGTGATTCTAGGTATGTTTACCCAAGCCTAAGGTCAAACATGCAGCAGTATCCTTTATAACAGCCATGGGTGGAGACAAATATTCATCAGCTACATGAGCAGCTCATATACTCATACACTACACAGCTCGTAACAATAGGAACATTAAGTCTGGCTGAATCTATAAATGCTAAGCAAAAAGGCCATTCAAGCAAGAAAATGCACCATGTGTTTCCACTGAGATGAAGTTCAACATCAGGGAGGCAAATCTTTAGAAGGAGCAGGAAAACCTTTGTAAGGGTCTGAGATGGTGGACATTTCTTCTAACTTTGAATTAAGCAGTAAGGACAGGGCGGAGCGATAGTCCAGCAGGTAGGGCATTTGCCTTGCGCGGGGTCGGCCCATGCCAGCCCTGGTTCGATCCCGGCATCCCATATGGTCCCCGAGCACCGCCAGGAGTAATTCCTGAGTGCAGAGCCAGGAGAAACCCCTGAGCACTGACGGATGTCACAAAAAAAAAAAAAAAAAAAAAAAACCAATATTGCCAAGTGCAAATATTCATTTTTGGAGTACAATTCAGATATCCTTTACTGTACACAAATCATACTTCAAAAAAAGAATATGCCACATTCTTTTCAAAGTCCCAAAGTGATGTACTCACATCGAAGGGAAAAGGCTGCATAAATAACAATTTTTACCCAGAGAACAAGTGAGGGTCTCATTCCTTAGACTGTGGGTCAGAGACTCACATGGGTGTAAAACTTTTTAAAAACTGACTTTAAAATAAATTTCTTTAGGATTTATTATCAGCAAATGTTTGGTCTTCAAACCTATTTTATATACCTATATGCCCATGTCACTTGTCACTTGTCTTTCCGTTGTTCATCGATTTGGGAATGAGGTCCATTATTGTTACTGTTTTTGGCATATCAAATACACCACGAGTAGCTTGCCACGCTCTGCTGTAGCTCTGGGTTCATCCCAGGGGACCCAGTCTTTTCTATGTCAGACCATCAACCATCCAGGGACCACAGGGCAGAGCCCTTGGGGTGTGGAGACAAGCCTGTCTCCTGTCTGCCACTTGCCAAAGCAGCTGGGCACCGCAGCCTCACCTGCAAAAAATTTCACAGACAAAAAGGGGGTGGTAGATGGGGCTGGCGTGACAGTACAGCAGATAGTGTTTGCCTTGCATGTGGCTGACCTGGGTTCAATCCCGGCATACCATATGGTCCCCCAGCCTCACCAGGAATAATTCTTGAGTGTAGAGCCAGGAGTAACCCCTAAGTATTGCCAGGTGTGACCCAAAAAGAAAAAATAAAGACAGGGCGGTATGGTGGGTAGAAAAAAGCTGAACTAGCCCTGGGCTATGCTGACCATTGTGAAGTCTTGGCCTGTTCAGAAGGGGAGGGGTGGCATTCACAGGCTGCCTACTCATGGCAAAAAACAAAGCAAAAAATGAAAAGGAAAACCTTAGGGAAACAGTTCCATTTGCTAGGTGAGATGTAATAACTTTAATTTCTATACACCTTGTAACAAAAATCTCAAAATATATGCAAGAATGTCTAATAGAACAAACATGGGTATCATTAAATAATTGAAAAGGTACAAATCTGGAAGAAACATTAACAAAACACAAAATCTAAAGAGTTAATAAACATTTAAAAGCACCTCTTAACCTTGCAACTTAGCCGGGTAAGATTGCCCTGCCTCAACCAAGTGGAGAGGAACCTGAGACAGAGCCAGGAGAACCCCTACGAGCGCCGCCTCAAAGTAGGAGAGGACCTGAAACGGAAAGAGGGAGGCACCAAGGAGAGAAGGAGAGGCGGGAGCGAAGGAGGAAGTGGAAAGGAAGGGAGGAAGTCAAGACTTGTTTGGGGAGTCAGAGGACTTTGGGTCCAGCACTGGGTGCCTCACAGCCAGGTGTTTTGGCATAGCAACTTGGTATCTCTGGGACCCCATGGGGCTAAGAGTCACGAGAGACACCCCAACAGTGCTCAGGGCCACACCTGTAAACCAGGGCTACACCCAGGTATCAGGATGGTGATCGTGTGATACAAGGGCAAGGCAATGCTCCACCCCCTTTGTGCTAACCTCCAGGGCCAGAAACAAATTAAACTTAAAGTGGACCAAACTGGCAAAATTCAAGTCTTACAACTAATCAGGTGTGTCCACCAGTCTAAGAATAAGAACTCTCTCACACTGTTGCTAGGAGAAGCACCAGCACTGTTCTCTTTACAACAGTGTGGCACTAGGGGAGAAGCTGAGGGTGTGTACCTCTCCAATCCAGCAACCCCACGCCCGGAAAACGCCCATAAAACTCTTCCCACTTGTGATCACTTGCTAAGTATGAAAAAGCTCAGAGCGATTATATTTTTTTAAAAAAAGGCTCCAAATTGGAAACTATCAAAACTACCAAACTACCATCCATTAGTAGAATGAATAAACTGTGATTTGCTCATATAATGAAATACTACGCAGCTATGAAAACAAACTACACTGCATGCCCTGACAAGGAGCAATCTCAAAACTACTGAACAACAAAGGAAAATCAGAACATATCCACACAGACATCTCTACCCATTCATACCAAAATCCCAAATGGCAAGTTAAATAACTAAAACCAAACCTAAAGCTGCACATATATAGGTGATAACTCAGGTGTTTTTAAAACCAGTAGGGGAGGGACCAGAGCGATAGTATAGCAGGGAGAGCATTTGCCTTGCAAGTAGCTGACCTGCTTTCAATCACTAGCATCCCAAATGGTCTCCCGAGCACCGCCAGGAGTAATTCTTGAGTACAGAGCCAGGGAGTAACCCGGAGCATTGCTGGGTGTGACCCAAAAGGTAGGGGGAAAAAAAGCAGTAAGAGAACAATTATTCTAAAATATCATGTACCCTGCAGGGCACAGAAGGTGACATAATAATAGGGTGAGGAACATAGGACAGGAATAAATGTACTCATTAATCCAGAGGATGAGATTTATGTCTGTTTAATCACCACTATTACTACTATTTAAAATACAGGCTCATACCTTGTATATATTTCTGTATGCATAATAAATGTATCTTGGAATGATTCAGTTAGGGAAGAGAAGACGACTTCTCCTTCTCTCTACTTTTTCTGTTACATCAGACCTGGGTCTCGAGCCCAATGCTGGCCTCCTGGATGAGGAAGGTCATTCTCTGGGTAGTGGAACTTCTTTACAGACCCAGAGCGGTCAGAGAGCCAGTAACAATCCACCCTGAACCTCTCCCTACTTCAGAAGTATTTTTTCATCTTTTAAAACTCTTTTCCTACTAGAGCTGATAGCACAGCAGGTAGGGTGCTCACCTGGCACTCAGTCTACCTTCATGAAGAGCCAAGTGTAATCCCTTGGCTCAATCACAAAGTGGGGCCCAAAACATCATAAAACAGATCACTTGATCACTTGAATCCCGTTATTCATCCATTTGCTCGGCCGGGCGCCAGTAACATTTCCATTGGACCCTATCACGTGCCAATGTAGCCCAGTGGCATCTGGTTGATTCAGGAATATGAAGAGCCTCAAACCGTTTTCACTTCAGGAAGACCCTTGTAAAGACTCTTTACAACGGGCTGCCTTGTACAAGCCCCGGGTTCAATCGCTGGCATCCCATATGAGCTCCCAAGCACTACCAGGAGTGATTCCTGAGCATAGAACAAGGAGTAACCTCTGAGCTCTGCCAGGTACGACCCCCTCCCAAAACAACAACAACAAAACCTTTCCCTACCTTAGATATTTGTGTTATTTGCCACTAAGCTTAGTTTTATAATGTATTTAGTGATTTCCATCAATGAAAAGCTTCCTAACAATCAAAGCTATTCAGCAACGCTGAAAGAATGCCCTGAAAAGGAGTGTGTGCACCCACCTTCAGCACAGCACTGGGGAAGGGATTGGGACAGCACAGCGAGCTGGTCTGCAGATTTCTAAAGTCTTTGTAGGCAATTAAGATTCTAAGGCCATGACACTGGAACCAAAAAGCTCAGGAACTGCCAAGGGCTGCAGCAATGCTTCTGCCTCTGAATTTCCCCTTCTGTTATCAGCGAGAACACTTCCTTCATACAGCAAGCATTCCGTGCCCTACCTATTCAAGACTGCTTAAGCATGGTCTTTTTTTGCTTGTGCTTTTCAAAATTAACTTGACCTTAACTTGACACGCCGGTGGATTCTCTTTTTCTCCACGTTTTCCTCCACCCTCCATGCATTTCCTAAAGCGCAGGCATCACCCAGGCTCCCAGATCTCCAGTTGAGTTTGACCAACGAGGCTCCAGGAGATCAAAAGCAGAGAAAGAGTCTCAGGTATTTATTCCCTCTTTATTCTCTTCCTGAGGAGCCAGAGGCTGGTGTAGACTGAGGACACCCAAAACTTTTGACCGTTGTGTGTCATTCAGCAAAGGCTGAATTTCTTCAAGTATTTTCTCCAAGGTTCCAAAAACTGCTCCCCACTCTTCTCCCCTTGGGTCTGGGAGATCTTAATCCCTAAGGATTTTCACCCTTCCCCTGAAGGTATTCCCTAAATCTATTCTTCTTGCTAAATAGTCCTTCATCACCAGTCTCACTGACCAGGGGATCGATGATAGTTAAAAAAGAAATGAAAACACTACTCCTGGACTGATACCTCCCATCTTCCCAAGCAGCTCCTATCTCCCATAACCCTGCTGCATAGTTTAATTGGTTCTCTGTGTTGACGTACACAGACCTGATACACTATAAATCAATTCCCGAGGGGAAACTATTAATCCCAGTCTGATTCCCAATTCTGCTACAACTGGGCACAAACCACATACATCAGATTGGGCAAGGCCCCAATTAAGAAGGCAATTGTTACTAAAACTCCCTGACACCAAAACCACAAAGGCTAAATCAACAAATCCAGAGTTTGTCTACTTATAACTCCCCTTTCCTGCAGGCCAAAGGCTGAAGAAATGATCCAGCTCACTATTCATTTTAAGTTTTTCAAACTCAGAAGACTGGAAAACCAAGTACAGTGCTCAATGAAACTGTCAAAGCTTTCAATTTCTTATCAGTTCCCATGAGTGTTCGCTTTTTCTAGTCAAGTCTATATATAGTCAGCCATTTCAGGGCAGGAGCAATAGCACACCGGGTAGGGCATTTGCCTTGTGCGCGGCCGACCCAGGTTCGATCCCGGCATCCCATATCCCCCAAACACCGCCAGGAGTAATTCCTGAGTGCAGAGCCAGGAGTAACCCCTGAGCATTGCCAGGTGTGACCCAAAAAAAAAGCCAAAAAAAATATAGTCAGCCATTTCAAAAGTGTTTATTGCTGACATCCCATTTGAGATTTAAAAAGAATGAATTTCTTTTTCCCTCTCTTTATTGCAACGCTTCACGAATTTGCGTATCATCCTTGCGCAGAGGGGCCATGCTAATCCGCTCTGTATCGCTCAGTTTTAGTATATGTGCTGCTGAAGCAAGCATGGAATGAATTTCTTAAAAAAAAAGTTGTAAGGGTCATAGATAAACTTTAGTATCAGAAGAGATTTTTCCCAAGTGGTTTTTTTTAAAAGAGAGAGAAACAACAACCAACCTAAAAGATTTAGCTTCCAAATTGGGATAAAAGAACAACACAGAAATGGTGCAGAAAGCACTTCAGAATTTTACTCTGCTGTAAAAAGAAAGTATGATGCTGTATAATGCATATTTTGGGACGTTTTGTTTTAAGGCCACACCTGGCAATGCTCAGGGCTTTCTCCTGGTTCTACTCTCAGGGATCACACCTGGCGGGGCTCGGGGACCGTATGGGGTGCTGGGGATCAAATCAAGGTTGGCCAAGTGAAAGATAAGCACCTTACCTGCTATACTCTCTCCAGCCCTCCAAGACCTATTCCAAAGCAGCAGAGGGCTTGGTCCATGAGCAAAGAGACCGAGTTACATAGTAAGAGATGCATTATACTCAAAGGAAAGACTCAGCCCCCCAGCCCCAAGTGCAAGGGCCACCAAAGACAGACACCCCCAGTGAGGCCCCCCACCATGACTCCTCAGCCTCTGCCTTGCTGACATTGGGGCCAGATCTTCCTCAGTGGTGGGGGCCTGTTGTGTGTACAACTGTGATGTCCAGATGCAGCCCTCATCGCTAGCACCCAAGTCCAACAGAAAAATGTCTGAGAAATTGTCAAACGTCCTTACAGCACAAACTTGCCCCTGGTTTGGTGGAGAATCAGGGCCTAGATAAGTAATTATCTCTCAAAGCTTCCCCAGCACTTCCCTAGTGCACAGGGTAACCTTCATTCCCCTCCTAGGATGGGAGAAGAGAAAATCCCTCAAGCAGCAGCCTCAGCTTTACAGCAGACTTTTACCTAGAACCTACAAGTATTGGACAACTTGCAAAGTGAATCCACCCCCTGGCACTAGAAAGAAGAATATGGGTTAAAAAAAAAAAAAAAAGAGTTGCCAGTCGGAGAAGGGTTGCTAAGAATGGCCTGTCTTGAATTCCCTCTGGAAGCACCACAATTCTCCGTAGATAAATACACACAATCCTTCTGCTCTCTCTGAGACATAGGTGGAAAGTATTACGGCTCACAGCAAGTCATATCTGAACAAATGGAAAAATGCAGGCAAACCACCAGAATCAAGTAAGCACAGAAGTCAGGCAAGAATGCAGTAAGGGGGCTGCAGGGGGACGTGGTTGGTGACAAGACACCTACCTAGCACACACGAGGGGCTCTGAAATGGATCCCGCACCATTCCACATCTCCAAGTGCTATTCCCACATGCAATCCCAGGCATGGCCGAGGAAAGAGGTGGGTCACTAACAAGTGTGACCCTCCCGGCATGCAGCAACAACACACAGGGCTGACAACATGGGCACCTCAGTGTGGAGTAGGGACTGGTATCTGGGGCCTCTTGATAGCCCTCTCAAGGTTTTTTTTTTTTTTTGGTTTTGATTTCTGGGCCACACCTGGAGGTGCTCAGGGTTTATTCTTAGCTCTGTACTTAGAGATGAATTCTGGGATCTCAGAACTCTAAGGGGTGCCAAGGATCAAACCAGGCTTGGCCATCAGCAAGGCAAGCACCTTCCCCACTGTGCTGGCCCCCACTAGAGGAATTCCATAAAGGGTTCATGGCCAATAAAAGTAAGAATTGCATCATATTATTTCCAAGATTGCTTCAAATGCAATTATAGGATTCTATAATGCTCTGCCCTGCATTGAGGCTAATTTTCTTGGGTTCTTTCTTCCCAATTAGAGGGTCTTTCATTTGGGGGTAGGTGTGCTGGGCCACATTCAGTGTTGCTCAGGGGGTTACTCCCCAAGTCAATGCTGGGGTGGGGGGTCACATCTGATGGTGTTCTGGGCACCACGTGGTGCTGAGGCTCCAACTAAGGTTGACCACATGCAGAACACCTTACCTATCTCAATGATCCAAGAGCATGACTTCAAAATCCAGCCCTGGTCACGGTTCTTTACTGCTTACCAGTCAAGGAGGAAAAGGGCAACAATCCCAGTAAAAGCACCCAAGCAACATGGAGAATCTTCAGGGAGGGAGGAGTCCCGGGACCAGAGATGTATGTGAACTGATTGCTACACTAGCAAGCAAAATAACACCCCTCAACTTTCTAAATCAGAGGTTTCCACACATACTCTCGGTCTAATGTGCCCTTTTCAGTAAAAAATAAATAAATTACTCAGTGGCCCCTCCAGCTTGGCCAGAAATCTACCTTTTTAAAATTACACAGAAAACACCTCCTCAGTTGTACCAAAGCCTTCTATCTTGGTGAGGGAGGAGCCTTGAAGCCTGGGAAACACTATTCTAGATCAGCAGACGAGGACATGAAAGGCAAAGGCAAGAGCTGGAGAAAGAATACTTCCAAACAAGACAGATTCTAAAGTTACTACTCTGAGTTAAAGCACCCACAGTGAGGCCAGAGCTACAGCACAGACAACCCAGCTAGTATAGGTAGGGCACTTGCCCTGCATGTGGACAAGCCAGGTTTCATCCCGGACATCCCATGTGGTCCTCCAAGCACTACCAGGTGTGATCCCTGAGTCCAGAACCAGAGGATGCGTTCTGCGCGGTGCCGGGTGTGGCCAAAAAAGAAAAAAATATTAGCACTCACAGCTCAGATTGTTAAATGCAAGGCCTGAGAAGGTGGTGAGCATGTGGAGCATGGGGTACAGCCTACCCATACATAAGCCATCTCACGCGTAGACACGCAGATACGGAGGAGGATAAACATTCCAATTGCCACTATTCTGCATTAAGCGGAATGATACAGAAGCTGCTCAGTGGTGAGCACTTGGCAGAAAATTATTGGCAACTGCTTCCTTTTGCTTCTTTATAGTTCCAGATTGTCTAACATGTGGCTCTTATGATAAGAATTTAGAATTACATAGGTGTTCGGTAATCTGTTTTACAAGTCTGAAAACGGAAGCAAGAAACTATTTTAGATGAACTCTTTACTTATCTCTGGATACACCAAGTATCTGGAAATCACCTTTGCTCCCTGTCTCAAACCAGAACTAGCCATTTCCTCTCTTCTCTTCCCCTCCCAGAAACCTCCCAGAAACCTCTAGGTTCAGCTGCTACAGGAAGTCAGCATCAGGTACTAGAAAAGCTCACTATCAGTTTACACCAGTTTCTCAGGGACGGCAGTGAACTCCCAGGTGAAAGGGATATCAAGCTTTTTTAAATTAAAAAATAAAAAATCGTTTTGTATGAAGACTGAGAAGACTTACTAAAAAGCAAACCTAAGGGCTGCATCCATAGTACAGAAGGTAGAACACTTGCCTTGCATACAGCTGACCCAGATTTGATCCCAGGTACCACCTATGGTCTCCTGGGCCCATCAGAGTGATCGCTGAGCACAGACCTAGAGGAAGCCGGAGCACGGTGGGTGTTGCCCCCAAAAGACCACCCTACCCAAAGAGAGCCCAGCTGTTCTGTCTCTCTAGTTATTTGAAAGTTGCCCTCAATTATCACTCTACAGAGCCGCTGTGGAATCCTAAATGCTCAGAGAAGAGAATAAAACTTTGGTAGACATTCATAGTGGCAATGCTATTCTCCCTGTTCAGAGAAGCAGCACCATCAAGATCTCTAGAGAAAAGGCAAAAACAGCCCGTAGCAAAGCACATTCCTTAGCCCAAGAAAAGAATTTAAATTCAACAGCATTTGCTCTTCCCTTTACAAGAGCACTGTCTGCTTACTCTCCTAAACAGTAAGATGCTCCTGTTCACAACCTCCCCTCTGCGAAACAGACTCATCAACTGATGTATGGCAGACCCCAGGCAAAAACTGAATCAAAATGCATAACCTATCTTGATGGTAAGGGAAGGGAAGAGATCACCGACTAAATACATACTCCTGGACATAATTCAGTCATCTAGCCGTCTTAACCGTTAAACCCAAACCGAAGCTTAGCCAAGTGTAAGGGGGTGAAATGCACCCACACCACCTTCGGACTAAAATGACACGGAAGGGACAGGTGCTTTGGATAAATAAAGGGTTCCGAAGACTCACCAACATCAGAAGGTCTGTGCTCGGCATCTTCTGCCGCCGCCAGCACACCTTGCAGCACTCCC
>JAJIBD010009647.1:0-57989 GCA_021461705.1 Cryptotis parvus
AAAGACAGTCCCCCATCAAAAAATGGGGAGAAGAAATGAACAGAAACTTCAACAAGGAAGAAATTCGAATGGCCAAAAAACATATGAAAAAATGCTCATCATCACTAATCATCAGAGAGATGCAAATCAAAACAACAATGAGATACCACTTTACACCACAGAGACTGGCACATATTCAAAAGAGCAAGAACAACAAGTGCTGGCGTGGATGTGGGGAAAAGGGGACACTCATCCATTGTTGGTGGGAATGCCCGGCTGGTACAGCCTTTCTGGAAAACAATATGGACTTTCCTCCAAAGACTAGAAATTGAACTCCCATTTGACCCAGCCATACCACTCCTGGGAATCTACTCTGGGAAACCAAAAATACGCCGAGTGGAAACACCATCCCTACTTTTATGTTCATAGCAGCATTATTCACAATAGCCAGAGTCTGGAAGCAAACCAGAGTGCCCGAAAATCGATGACTGGATAAAGAAGCTTTGGTACATCTACACAATGGAATACTATGCAGCTGTTAGGAAAAATGAAGTTATAAAATTTGCCTATAAATGGATGGACATGGAGAAGATTATGTTGAGCGAAATTAGCCAGAAGGAGAGAGACAGATACAGAATGACTGCATTTATTTGCATGGCATAAATATATATGTACATATTATGATACCAATATCCAAGGTCAAGTGAAGCATATATCAGGAGGTCTTGTCAAAGGTGGAAATTATCACAAACGTGTGGGAGTCAGAGTTTAGGTAAGACAGAAAATGGAACAGGGTGCTAATAATAGTCGAGGGTACTAATGCCAACCTAGAACTGAGCATTAAATAGAGGCAAAAGGATACACATGACAACCTTTTAATGTATGTTCTGTAATCCATAGTCTGGAAGGGAAGGAAAAGAGAAAGAGAGAGAGAGGGAAAGAAATAAAGAACTTGCCATGGAGCAGGGCTGGGGGAAGGGGGAGGGAACCGGGGATGTTGGTGGTGGGAGATGGGCACTGGTGGAGGGACGGGTGCTGGGACACTGTATGACCAAAACCCAAACATGAACTTTTTAATTGTATATCTTTTTATTTGTATATCTCACGGTGGTATAATAAAATACTTTAAAAAAAAAAAGACAGTCAAGTTGGGGCTGGAGGCGATAGCACAGTGGGGAGCGTGTTTGCCTTCGCGCATGGCCAACCGGTTCAATCCCCGGCATTCTATATGGTCCCCGAGCATCGCCAGGGAGTTAATACATGAGTGCAATGAGTGCAGAGTCAGGAATAACCCCTGAGCATAGCCGGGTGTGAACCAAAAAAACAAAACAAAAAAAAAAAAAAAAAGAAAAAAGACAGCCAAGTTGTTCACAGTCTTGGGAACAGGCTGACCCTGGTGCATAATAGAACGAGGCTGTATGTGGTGGCAGGCAAGGCTTAATTCTAACACACCAGGGGGAGGGCTAAGGCACAACAAACAAGTGCACTCTAGTCACTCAGCAGGAGATGAGTTGAAGATTTGGACAATGGCTTTCTGCAAGTCAGGGTGAGGGCAGGGAATTCCATCTCTGAAGGCACAGCATGTTGCCACCTTGGGTAAATTACTTCCACCCTCTGAAGAACATTCATTCTGTCTTTATCCTAAAGGAGTTGTACAGATCAGCCAGAGAGCTCAGTTACTTCCCTCAATGTGCACAGCTCATGGGAAGCATTTGCTTAAAACCGCATCCAGGAGAGGGCCAGAGCCATGGTACAGTGGGGAGGGCTTCTGCTTTACACTCCTCACCCAGGTTCGATCTCCAGCAAGCCATATGGTCCACTGAACACCGTCAGGAATATTTTTTTTGAGTGCAGATCCAGGAGCGATCCATGAGCATCTCTGGGTGTGACCCAAAAACTAAAAAATTAAATTAAATTAAAATTAAAACACATCCAGGGAGATGCTTTTGCATGCAGAAGGTCTGAGTTCAGTCCCTCGCCCCAGTACCCTACCCCAGCCCTAAACACCTCTAGGTATGGCCTCCAAACCAAAAATAAATACATTTAAAACAAATAAACTTCAGCTGCTGAGGCCAGGATCAGAGTCTGAGTAGGACTCACAAGTCAGCATTCTAAAAAGCCCCTGACTCCCACCCTGGGCAAGTTTGAGGAACAGCAGAGGAGGCCAGCCTGGAGAACACCGTGCGGGGGCATTCTGGAGGGTGAAATGCCACCTCCACATACTGAGTACCCTGGAGCCTTCACTCAACTGCAGTATCTTAGACTCCTCCTGAAGCAAGAGCCATGCTTGGGGCGGAGCGACTGCACAACAGGCAGGCACTTGCCTTTGCGTGCAGCTGACCTGGGTTCAATTCCTGGCACCCTTCTGTGCCCTGAGTCCTGCTGGGAGCAGAGCCAGAAGTAAGTCCTGAGCACCAGTGGGTGTTGCCAAATCCTCCCCTGCTAAAGAGAAGAATCATGTTTGGGGCCGGGAGCTAGCATACACAAGTCCCTGAGTTCAGGGGTTGGTGCAGGGGGCAGAGCATGACAGTGTGTGTGTGTGTGTGTGTGTGTGTATGTGTGTGTATGTGTGTGTATGTGTTTGGAAGTGAGAGAGTGTGTGAGAGAGCAGGATGACAGTGTGTATGTGTGTTTGTGTGTAAGAGTGTGTGTGGTGTGTGTGTGTGAGAGAGCATGACTGTGTGTGTGAGAATGTGTATGTGAGAGAGAGGGGGCATGACAGTGTGTATATTAGACTGTGTATGAGAGAGCATGACAGTGTGTATATTAGACTGTGTGTGAGAGGGCATGACAGTATCGCGTGTTTTGTGTGTAAGAGTGTCTGTGAGAGGGGGCATGACAGTGTGTCTGTGTGTGTGGAGAGTGTGAGTGTGTGTGTGAGAGAGAGAGGGCATGACAGTGTGTATATTAGACTGTGTGTGAGAGGGCATGACAGTATGTGTGTGTTTGTGTGTAAGAGTGTGTCTGTGAGAGGGGGCATGACAGTGTGTCTGTGTGTGAGAGAGTGTGGGTGTGTGTGTGTGTGTGAGAGAGAGGGCATGACAGTGTGTCTGTGTGTGAGAGAGAGAATGTGTGTGTGTGTGAGAGAGAGAGCCACGCATTATGTTTGGGTTGCTCCCTCATGGAACTGCTGCTGAGTAGAAATTAAACACATGGACAACACAAAGATAAAGTCCAGAGCTCCCTCCTGCTGCCCGGCCCGCTGCTGAAGAGGCTAATGTTACAGACGTCCTGATAGATCAGGCAAGGGACAGAGCGTAACCAAGCAACCAACCTCCCCACAGCGGGGCCCACTGCTTGGCCTAGCAGCAGCTGCGACGCTTTCAATTCCATGCTTATCCCCAGTGGTTACTATTTTTACCTCAGACTCAAAAATATCAACGAACAGACTGACTTAAATGATTTTTAGCACTTTTAGAA
Source organism: Cryptotis parvus (assembly GCA_021461705.1). Taxonomy (NCBI): domain Eukaryota; kingdom Metazoa; phylum Chordata; class Mammalia; order Eulipotyphla; family Soricidae; genus Cryptotis; species Cryptotis parvus. Next base: position 3,400 of record JAJIBD010009647.1, read on the forward strand.
AAAAAATATATAGGTACAGATGATAATTCCGGTCTTCTGGCTGGCCCTGCCTAATTGAACTTTCAGCATGGTTCTGATGGTCAGTGACTGAAGGGGTTCAGTCGAGGGACGCCTGGAGAGCACCAGATGCTGTCTGACCCTGATGTTGATATCAAAAGTCCTATGAGGTTCACGTCCCACTTTAATAAAGTGAGGCCAGGCCCGAGCGATAGTACAGTGGGCAGGGCACTTGCCCGGCACGCGGCTGATCTGAGATCAATCCCCGGCACCTGAAATAATATCCTGAGCACCACCAGAAGTGATCCTTGACTACAAAGTGAGGAGTAATCCCTGAGCACTGCTGGGTGTGGGCTCCCCAGTAAAACCAAACACAATAAATAATGAGACTCAGGGTCAGAGGAGGGAGCACAGGATTAAGACACGGGCCTTGCAGATGGCTGACCCCAGTTTGATCCCCAGTACCACGTAAATTCCCTGAACAACTCCAAGTGTAATCCCAGAACACAGAGCCAAGAATAGCCTTTGAGCAACACTGGGCATGGCTCCTAAACCCCAAAATAAATAAACAAAGTGAGGCACAGATAAGTATTTGGTCACTTGGGCCGGAGTGATGGTCTAGTGGGGAAGGCATTTGCTCTGCCTCGCGGTGGACCCAGGTTCGATCCCCGCATCCCATATGGTCCCCCAAGCATCACCAGGAGTAATTCCTGAGTGCAGAGCCAAGAGTTACCTCTGAGAATTGCTGAGTGTGACCAAGTATTTGGTCACTTGTCAAGATTTCTCAGAAGGAAGGCGACAGCTATTTCCCAGGGTCCTCACTGCATAGCTTTCCCGGCCACATTCACCCCACACTCTGGTTTAGAAGAGTCTCTTTTAATTATTGCTTTTATAAAGCCCTGGGCCAGATCTCTGTTTGTCCACCAATAATATTCCAGCTGGGTGACTCTTGAGATGAAAATTCTCACCAGCTCTCTGACTCAATAGCCCAGATCCTGACTGTTTATTTTGCTCCACATTTCCTGTCCCACCCCCTAGTAATTATGCAGTAATTATTATGTTGGTAATTACCTCATTAGTAATCTCGTGTGAGAAAGCACAGTGAGAGAATAATAAAAGGGCTCCCTTTAAGGCTTTGTGATTACAGATGACAAATACAATTCTAAGAGCCCTTAAACCCTCATTAAGTGAAAAGGGAGGATTTTTCCTGCAAAATATTGTGGAAAGTGTTAGCATGGTTCATAATCAATCGCCTCACTCTAGAGAGCAGGTTTCTCTTGTGGTCTACCACGCAATTCCCTAGGTAAGTGGAGGTGATCCGGAAGTTATGAGAACAGCAGGAGCAACGTGGACAGCCCCCCAGCTGCCCTGCCCATGGCGGAGACGAGAGAAATGGGGTGTGGAGACCCCCGGTTTTATGAGATTTGAGGAAGGCACCTCCTCTGGCAAAGGAACCCGACTCTGAGCATTGACCCCAGCATCAGCGTGGCAAAGTCCCAACTGCAGGAGCCAGCTGGGATCCCCAAGACAGTCTGGTCTCCCGCCGTCGGGCCTCACAGACTCTCCCACTACCCCACATTCTCTGCCCTCTAGGATTTTGATCACAGCCACACCTTGGGGTCTTTGTGGAACGTATGTGCACTGTTGGGGCCCTTTAAAAGTCGCCCACACTGGAGGCCAGAGCAATAGCACAGCAGGGGAGGGCTTTTGCCTTGCATGCCGCTGACCTGGGTTCGATCCGGCATCCCATATGGTCCCCTGAGCACCTCCAGGAGTAATTCCTGAGCCAGGAGCCAGTCATTTAGGTGTGAACCAAAAATAAAATAAACAAAATTTAAAAAAAAAAATAAAAGTCTCTCAGTGAATTCTAAGCCGTCGATGGGGGTGCCGGGGCAATAGCACAGTGAGTAGGGTGTTTGCCTTGCACTCGGCGGACCGGGTTCGATCCCCGCTTCCCATATGGTCCTCCAAACTCTGCCAGGAGTAATTCCTGAGCATCGCCGGGTGTGACCCAAAAAGCAAAAAATATAAATGAATGAATGAATGAATGAGTAAATAAGTAAGTAAATAAATAAAACCGTCGAGGGTCAACTCGTGTCTTCCTCGGCATCTTTCCCTCCGTCTCCTCTCCCATAAGGTAGACATTTATTTATTCACACTTTACCCACGCCGTCTTGTCAAGTTCTCATTCATCCATGAAGCATCTTTCCTTTGTGTCTTCCTCACACGTGTTGAGAGGGACGTGACTGCCGCACCCCGCTCCAGCGCCCCCGCCCCAGCGCACCCCGCTCCACCATACCCCGCTCCAGCGCACCCCGCTCCCACCATACCCCGCTCCAGCGCACCCGCTCCACCATACCCCGCCCCAGCGCACCGCGCTCCACCATACCCCGCTCCAGCGCACACCCGCCTCCACCATACCCCGCTCCAGCGCACCCGCTCCACCATACGCCACTCCACCATACCCCGCTCCAGCGCACCCCGCCTCCACCATACCCCGCTCCAGCGCACCCGCTCCACCATACCCCGCTCCAGCGCACCCGCTCCACCATACCCCGCCTCAAGCGCACCCGCTCCACCATTCCCTGCTCCAGCGCACCCGCTCCAGCGCACCCCGCTCCACCGCACCCCGCCTCCACCATACCCCGCTCCAGCGCACCCGCTCCACCATACCCCGCTCCACCATACCCCGCTCCAGCGCACCCGCTCCACCATACCCCGCTCCACCATACCCCGCTCCAGCGCACGCCGCTCCAGCGCACGCCACTCCAGCTCAGCCCGCTCTAGCATACCTCACCGCATTGCTTGTCTCCTTGGTCCAGCTCACACAAGCTTCTGCCCTTAACTTCCTAAAACAGGCAAAGTCCTCAGCGCGACCAGCTCTACTGCCGTCCTCCAGCCATTCTCCGTCTAAGTGGAGCAGAATCACTCCCGGAGCAAGTCTCGCTGCACTGTGCCCCCCACCTCTCCCCTCCTCCTCCAGGTCTTCACTGACAGCTACACCAGCCTTTTTCTCACACATCGCCCCCCCTTTTTCACTCATTTTTATTTTGGAGCACACCTGGTGGTGTACAAGGCTTGCTCCTGGCTCTTCACTCAGGGTCACTCCTGGTGGGGCTCTGGGGACCATATGGGATGCCAGGGGGTGGAATCCAGGTCAGTAGCGGAACGGCAAAGCCCTTCCGGCTGTGCTGTGACTCCAGTCCCTCTCACACCCCCTCCTGCCACTAGGCTTTATTCTGTGCAGACACTTTCCCATAGCTGTCTGCGTCCTCCCCTCCTGGTCTCTGCTCAGGGGTTAGTTCCTCAGAGATGAATTTGACCTTAGATAATACTGTGCACATGTACACACACACACACACACACACACACACACACACACACACACACACGCAAACACACATGACCCAGTCACCTTGAAATTAGTACCATTTTAACAAAAAGAAAGAAATTACTGCTACTCGGCATTTTGTGTGACTGCTGTTTGCCTGTACGTTTGCCCTCCCTGGAATGTGAGACAAGACAGTCCTCCTGTCACTGCTGGTTTCCAACCCCTGCTAAGAGCAGCCAGGCTGGTAAACATTGAATAAATGAGTAAGTGAATCATCCTAGAAACCCTCAGAAAGTCCTTTACTTATGGAAAATCCTAAATTTGCTCAGAGTACCTGCCCAATAAAACCCTTCATTTCAGGTTTTGTGTGACCAGCTCAGAGGTAGACTCTCTTGGACATGTGAAACCCTGGTTGGATGCTCAGCAGAGCAAAATAATAGGAGGTAGATGAATCTGTTGGGAAGGTTATTGCCTCCACAAGTCCTATGGAATGAGAATTCACAAACACTAAGAAAACATTCAGAAACTTGGTGAACATGTTGGGATCATTTCAAATGCTCTCCATTCATTCAAATGGAATATTTCTGTCAGAGTACATTGATATAGGTTTGTGCAAATATCTGTTATTGTATTTAATAAACTGTCTACAATTCTAACAGAATCCATCTAGGAACCAGAACAATAATACAGAGGGTATTGTATTATTGTTTTGTTGCCTTGCACATGGCCAACCTTGGTTCAATGCTGGACATCCCAGGAGGTCTCCCAAGCACCGCCAGGAATAATTTCTGAGTGCAGAGACAGGAGTAACCCCTGAGCATCACAAGTTGTGACCCAAAAAAGAAAAAAATTCATCTATTCTGGTGCAACAAACAAAAACTGGAGCAGGAAGGGAAAGGCTTGTTGCTCAGTGCTGCTGGATACCAGTGGGGCTACTTCTCTCTCCACCTGATTTTCCCAAATTGTAGAATTAACACATTGGGTTAAATGACCTCTTGAATTTCTCCAAACTCTGAAGTGATATTTGGTGCTAGAATAGCTTCTGGCTGGCTATAAAGATGACTGGATGTGTGGGTGGCTGGGTGGCTGGGTGGCTGGGCGGCTGGGTGGCTGGGTGGCTGGATGGATGCTATTTATAGAACTTGTTTCCACATTGGCCCAGAGTTTACTCCTGAATGTCTCTAGTTTTGTGTTTACAAAAATTTTTTATCATCCCAACCCACTTTCTCCCCAATCCAGAAGAGTCTTATTCTTCATTTGGAAATGCATTGTGTATATCCCTGAGACTTCATGTCTTCTGAGTAGTAGACAGTTAAATACTAGTATTCAAAAAGTACAAAATTTGCTCAAGTATATCCATCTAACCTTTCTCCTGGTGAGATTATAATCTCAATGTTTGGACATGTAAAAACCCAGAAGAACATCTGAAAAGATATCTCCCCCCAACATGATGTATGTGGTCAAGCGCAGAGTCGGAATGGATAGAACATAGAGGAGGGCTGCCCACGCTGGGGTCACCTTGGGGAAGGCACCTGCCACTCCTCATTTTCATGGAAACAGAATGGAGCTAAAGGAAGAAAGGCACAAAATTTATCTGAACCCCAAGGAGGAACTGAATAGAAAAGCAATGACAAAGAAACTCATGATATTTAGACGATTGATTAAATCACTGATTTGAAATAATAAGTGCCTATGTGGTATTCACAGAGGTCGCTGCTAGTACTCACTCATGGATTTGGTTCTGTGGCAGAAAAATTGTACCAGAAATACGTTTGCAGATGGTATTTGCTGGATGTTACAGATAGTATTATTCCATCTAAGTCACGTGACTCAGTGCCTGTCTCCTGGGAGAGAGAAATGATCCCTTTACATGGATTTCTTTTTAGACCCATCCTTGGTGTTCCTTCCTGTCACCATCTATATGCATCAAGAAGAAATAAGAATTTTCTCTTTCAGTTGAATCTTCCTGGGCTGGTGAGAACTTTGTTCCAAAGCAAACCTGTGGCCTTCCAGTCAGCTGCCTTTCGCTCTGCTCTTCCCCCACTGCAGGTTTAGGTTTGTGAGCTAGGACTAGCTGGCAGCCATCCCTCCCCAGAAATGGGCTGTGTCCTGCTGGTCATGTGTTAACTGAAACCCTGGCAGGAGGGGATGTGGGGAGAGATTAGGGTGATGAAAAAGATTAATTAAGAAAAAATACTTCTCTATTTCACTAAAGCCTCACATTGGAACGGAATGTGACATAATCTCTGCTTTACAGATGAAGAAGCTGAGAGTCAGGGTAGGTGGCATTCTGGAAGTTACACAGCTGGTAAATGGCATATTTGGGGTCCCCACATTTCTATCCTTCCTCCCCCACTACCCCCAAACACTCAGATTGGCTGAACTCTTTATAAAATAAGACATAGACCATTGACTTCAGCTTATCTTCACTGAGGTTCTGGGGGTCTACCCCAGGGCTCCCCCACATGCAGGATACGTGCTCTACCACTCAGCCATCTCTGCTGCCCTCCAGTCTCTGCTGGGCCAACACTGACACACCAACCTTTGCTAATGACGCATGTGAACAGAGATTGTGAGAGTGACCCAAGATTGACCTGGATCTGGTCTACATCTAACAGGTGACTCAGATCACACTAAAACTTCCACACAGCACCTTCAGCTGTCACCTGGTGCTGGGTGCAGTGTCGGGTGGTTTCCAAACAGTTTTCTTTTATTCATCAACTACTCAGGGAACCATGCAGTGCCAGGGGGTTAAACTAGGTTGACTGGGGCGGAGCGATAGTTCAGCGGGTAGGGCGTTTGCCTTTGCACGGCCGACCGGGTTCGATCCCGTTATCCCATATGGTCCCCCAAGCACCGCCAGGAGTAATTCCTGAGCAAAGAGCCAGGAGTAACCCCTGAGCATCGCCGGGTGTGACCCAAAAAGCAATAAATAAATAAAAAATTATCACTTCATCACTTGATATCCCATTATTCATCGATTTGCTCGAGCACGCTCCAGTAATGTTTCCATTTGACCCTATCACGTGCCAGTGTAGCCCAATGGCATCTGTCTGTTTGGGAATAGTAAGAGCTTCGAATTATTTGGTTAGGGTCCTGATAAGGACGTCTGACCATCTTGCAGGTGGGGCGGCCATGCGATCTTTTGACGTCCCGTAAGATCCAATTGGTAATGGCTCTAGTCCAACGGTCATCTCCAGATGGCATTATATGACCAGCCCATCTGATTTTTGATGTTCTGTCAGATGAGACAGCATCCTTGATTTTAGAATAGAGACGGAGGTCAGAACTCTGGATTCCCTCTCTCACTTGAGTGAGGCGTGATATTCCAAGCATGGCTCTTTTCGATTCCTCTGTGGTAGACCCCAATGGTATTCTCATCCTGCTTTTGTAGGGCCCAGGTCTCTGAGGCGTATGTCAATGCAGGGAGAATGGTGGAGTCAAAGAGGGTGTGCGTAGCTGGAGTGGTCTTTGTTCTTTTGACTATTGTTTCGATGTTTTTGAAGGCAGTCCAAAACCACTGTCCACTCCTGGTGGACAGTTCCACAATGAAATTGACCACATAATCTTCAATCGAAGGTTCTGCCTAACCAATGTCGCTGTCATCCCAAAATTCCAAACAGGATCAGATCACCATCTCCTTCATACAAAATTCTACTTCACACAACGAGGAGAAAAGGCTGCAAAGTTTAAGAAGAGAACTCCCAGAACGACCACCAACTGGGAACTCTTTGGCACCATTGCAGCAACATGGGAAGATGCTATCATTGACAACATCGATGAAGAATACAACCAACTGGTTCAACACCTCCATGATTGTGCAAAGAATGCCGAGAGAGAGAAGGACACAAAAGGACACCTGTCTTCAGAAACTCTCGAGCTCATTTGCCAATGTGGCAAGGCACGAGCCTCAGGCGACCAATGCTAACGCCCAAGCTTGCTAAGCTGTGCAGAGAAGCGATAAAAGAAGACCTCAAAGACAGAAGAGCAGAAATACTGGTAGATGCAGCAGAAGCCGAAGCATTCACAATGACCGCCTGTCCTTCGCCAACTATAAGACAAAAATGACTGCCCTCCGATGCCCTGATGGATCTATCACATCTTCCAGAAAGGAAATGGAGAAGATTATCCATGACTTCTACTCAGATCTCTTTGATAGCCACATCCACCTGCCCACATACCAAATTCCGCAGGATGGATATGTCATTCCCAACGTTCTCAATTCTGAAATCCGACATGCCATTTCGTCGGTCAGGAAGGGAACAGTATCAGGCCCAGACAAGGTCAAACCCAAACACCTGAAGAATCTGCCGTCAGTTCTCATCAATATACTAGCTCGACTCTTCACACACTACCTGGCCGAATGTAAGGTGCCCTCCCAATGGAAAACCAGCAGGACAGTTCTACTGTTCAAGAAGGGAGACATTCACGACATTGGCAACTATCACCCCATCTGCCTGTTGTCTGTCATATACAAACTGTTCACTCTAGTCATCCTGAATAGGATTGGCAGAACATTAGATGAAGAACAACCATGCGAGTAGGCTGGCTTCCGAAAAGGATTCAGCACAATCGACCATATTCACATGATAACCAAACTCACTGAAGTCTATAGAGAATTCAAGATGTCATTCATTGATTTAAAGAAATCCTTCAATTCTGTGGAGACTGAACGGGTCATAGAAGCCCTAGTCAAACAGGGTGTTCAAACCCAATACATAAAGATCCTTCGTGAACTATATCACGGTTTCACCACTAGGATCTCACCATTCTACGGGAAGTGATCATCGACATTAAAAGAGGGGTTCGCAGCCATACCACTCCTGGGAATCTACTCTGGGAAACCAAAAATACGCAGCGGAAACACCATCCCTACTTTTATGTTCATAGCAGCATTATTCACAATAGCCAGAGTCTGGAAGCAACCAGAGTGCCCGAAAACCGATGACTGGATAAAGAAGCTTTGGTACATCTACACAGTGGAATACTATGCAGCTGTTAGGAAAAATGAAGTTATAAAATTTGCCTATAAATGGATGGACATGGAGAAGATTATGTTGAGCGAAATTAGCCAGAAGGAGAGAGACAGATACAGAATGACTGCATTTATTTGCATGGCATAAATATATATATATGTACATATTGTGATACCAATATCCAAGGTCAAGTGAAACATATATCAGGAGGTCTTGTCAAAGGTGGAAATTTTCACAAACGTGTGGGAGTCAGAGTTTAGGTAAGACAGAAAATGGAACAGGGTGCTAATAATAGTTGAGGGTACTAATGCCAACCTAGAACTGAGCATTAAATAGAGGCAAAAGGATTCACATGACAACCTTTTAATGTATGTTCTGTAATCCATAGTCTGGAGGGGAAGGAAAAGAGAAAGAGAGAGAAAGGGAAAGAAATAAAGAACCTGCCATGGAGCAGGGCTGGGGAAGGGGGGAGGGAAACCGGGGATGTTGTTGGTGGGAGATGGGCACTGGTGGAGGGACGGGTGCTGAAACACTGTATGACCAAAACCCAAACATGAACTTTTTAATTGTATATCTTTTTATTTGTATGGAGATGGGCACTGGTGGAGGGACGGGTGCTGAAACACTGTATGACCAAAACCCAAACATGAACTTTTTAATTGTATATCTTTTTATTTGTATATGTCACAGTGGTATAATAAAATACTTTTAAAAAAAGAGGGGCTCGGCAGGGTGATACCATTTTACCAAAACTTTTCAGCGCCACCCTCGAAATCAATCATGCGACAATTAGAATGGGAAGGAATGGGGAGTGAAGATAGATGGTCGGCAACTACACCACCTCCACTTCGCTGATGACATTGTTCTAATAACACCAAACATCAGCCAAGTGACACAAATGCTGGCAGACTTTGACCGAGAATGTGGAAGGATAGGTCTACAGCTGAATCTCAACAAAACTATGTTCATAAAAAATGAGCTAGTTCCAGAGGTCCCATTCACTCTCAATGGAATAAACATCTCTGAATGCAACGGCTATGTGTAACTAGGTCGAGAAGTCAACATAATGAGAGACCTGAAACCTGAGCTGTGCAGGAGGAAAAGAGCGGCATGGACTACCTTCAAAAATAGATAGATAGATAGATGGGGCCGGAGCGATAGCCCAGCGAGTAGGGCGTTTGCCTTGCACGCGGCCGGCTCATGCCGGCCAGGGTTCGATCCCCAGCATCCCATATGGTCCCCGAGCACCGCCAGGAGTAATTCCTGAGTGCAGAGCCAGGAGTGACCCCTGAGCATTGCCGGGTGTGACCCAAAAAGCAAAAAAAAAAAATAGATAGATAGATAGATAGATAGATAGATAGATAGATAGATAGATAGATAGATGATAGAGAGATAGAGAGATAGAGAGATAGAGAGATAGATAGATAGATAGATAGATAGATAGATAGATAGATAGATAGATAGATAGATAGATAGATAGATAGATAGATAGATAGATAGATAGATAGATAGATAGATAGATAGATGATAGATAGATAGATAGATGATAGATAGATAGATAGATGATAGATAGATAGATAGATAGATAGATAGATAGATAGATAGATAGATAGATAGATAGATAGATAGATAGATAGATAGATAGATAGATGATAGATAGATAGATAGATAGATAGATAGATAGATAGATAGATAGATAGATAGATAGATAGATAGATAGATAGATAGATAGATAGATAGATAGATAGATAGATAGATAGATAGATAGATAGATAGATAGATAGATAGATAAACAAATAGATACATAAATAAACTAGGTTGACTCCATTCAAGGCACACATCTTAATCCTGATACTATCTCTCTGACCCTAAGGTTGTTTTCCCTTTTTGGTTTTTTTTTTTTTTTTGGACTATATGTTATGGTACTCAGGGATCACTCCTGGTATGCTTGGGAGATCATATGAGGTGGTGGGGCTCAAACACCTGGGTCCACTGCATGCAAGGCAAATGCCCTACCTGATGCAGCTGCCAAAGCAGTGTTCTTTAAAGAGGTCCCTCTGATCAATTGTTGAAGAACACAAAGATTCTGTTAAAATGCAGGTTCAGAGGTTTCAACGCCTATCCTGGAACAATGGGAGTTTTCATTATTAACAAATCTCAGTTAATGTTTAGCTCTAAAAAGTCTGAGAAAATGGTGTTCTTAAAAAGTAGTAAATCCTCAGGGTTGGAGCAACAATAGAGCAGGTAGGACCTTTGCCTTGCACACGGCCAATCTGGTTTGATCCTGGGCATCCCATATGGTCCTCGAGCACTGCCAGGAGTAATTCCTGAATGCAGAGCCAAGAGTAAACCCTGAGTATCACCCGTGTGACCCAAAGAGAAAAAACAAAGGAGTCCTAGTAATTAGTGAAACATTTGCGATCACTATTGTGATTTTGCAATTCACGTATTGTGACGCCTTTTTTGGTTAAACATTTTGCATTTAAAAACAAATATGGATCCTTCAGTCCAGACTCCCAGCTGGACACAGCCCAATCCCCATGATGCACAGGCTTCATCTCAAAATCCAGTATACCACAAAGTCATAGGCTAGGTAAGACAGAGTAGGGTACTGTTTGCTGACAATCACTGAAAATGACCCATCCGAGAACTCTGCTTTGACTATAGTCAAAAAGATGCACATGATAACCTCTAAATGTATTTATTACAATCCAAAATGTGTAAGAAAGGGAAGCGAGTTGGAGAGAGAGAGGGGGAGAGAGAGAGGAGAAAGAGAAAGGAGGAGATAAAGAACCTGCCTTGGAGGCAAGATGGGGAAGAGGGAGGGAAGTGTGGACATTGGTGGTGGGAAATGGGCATGGGTGGAGGGAGGGGTGCTGGAACTCTGTCTGATTGAAACTCAAACATGAACATCTTGTAATTTTATATCTCACAGTAGTATAATAAAATATTTTTAAAAACATGGATCTTTTCATAGGAAAATCAAGCTAGCAAGGCTGCGTGAGCTGGAACTCAGCGCTGGACTTAGGTGAATTTTACTGGACATCCACGGGAATTTGAGGGAATTTATTTTTAGAGCTCGTTAGTAGGTCACTAATCAATACCAATTCTTCACAAACCCTTCCAAGAACAGTCAAGAGAGATTGCTTCCTGACTCGTTCTTTGAGACTGGCATTACCCAGATTCCCAAACCAGACAAAGACAAAGATTTCCCAGCCAAAGCAGGAGGTGGTTACAAGTGAGTTGGAGTTACACAGAGAGGCAGCCTGGACGGTCCCAGAGAGAGCGTAGAGACAGACCAGCTAGGGACCATGCGGAGGAGGGCAAAGACGCCCGATGCGGTGGTGATGAAGGCATGTGTGTGGCACGCACATGCACACACACACACACACACACACACACACACACGCAGCACACAGATCAAACTCTCCCTCAGTTAGGCCAGTCCTGGTCTTTCCCTCATTGTTCAAAAAAAAAAAAGAAAGTATTTTTTGGGCCACAGCCAGTGATGCTCAGGGGTTACTCCTGGCTCTGTGTTCAGGAATTATTCCTGTCAGTGCTCAGGGCATCATATGGCGTGCTGGGGATCAAACCTGGGTGGGCTATGTGCAAGACAAGCACCCAATCCATTGGACTGTCTCTCCAGCCCCTCATTGTGAATAATAACAATATGTTAGCAAGCTCATCACAGGTTGGGGCGAAGGGAGAGAGGGCAGATAGGACAGAGAAAGGGACCACTATGACAACGAAAGTTGGAAATGATCTCTCTGGACAAGAGAGTGCTAAAATAGGTAAAGGGAAATGCAGGTAACATTAGAGCACCAGCCTCCCTCCCCCACCAGTCATTGATTGCAGTAACAGCAGCCACTGGGGAATGGGGAAAAACATTAGAGTAGCTGTTCTACAAACCATAATGACCAAAAGGGGTGGGGGAGAGCGAGAGGAGAGAGAGAGAGAGAGAGAGAGAGAGAGAGAGAGAGAGGGAGAGAGGGAGAGAGAAGGAAGAGTGTCTGCTGTAGAGGCAGACTGGGTGAATGGTGGTGGGAGGGAAACTGGGGACATTGGTGGTGGAAACGTACACTGGTAAAGGGACGGAAGGGTGTTGGAACATTCTATGACTAAAACCCAATTATGGACAACTTTGTAACTGTTATCTCAGTGATTTAATAAAAAATATTTAATGTGAGCAGGAGATGTGGAAGCTGAATCGTGCCTTTGGAGCAGGAATTGGAACTTACTGCCCTGACTCGCCCCCTCTCCTCCTGCCCCACCCCAGCCTCTGCCCTGCATATTTGCTGCCCACCTGGGAGCGAGAGTCCCTACCTGAGGAGCGCTGCAGCCAGCCTGACAGCTACTCTCCAGCCTGGCTTTACAAACTTGAATTCAGACCAGACCCAGAACTAGCCTCTTCCACTGTTTTATTTGTTCTGGCTACTACAGTTTATAGTAATTCTTTCAGTAGAGGAATGGCTGCTATGGAAAAAACTGTCTCCTTACCAATTCCTTTGTCTGAAAAGGATATATTTCGAGTCACTTAGAATTTATAGTAAAGCATTTCTTCTTTGTAGCTGAAGTTTATTGAATGTATGAGAGTGTACTGGATTCAGAATAAATTACCCAGGCCCAGAGAGCTAGAACTGAGGTTAAGGCACAAACGTTGCATGTTAACAATCCCAGTTTGATCCCAGCCCCAGTGGTCCCCTGAGCACCCTGGGTGCGGCCCTGGAGGTCGCTAAGCACCGCCAGGGTAGCCCCGGTCATCCCATCCCCAGGGCCTGCACAGTGTCACATCCTCAGGCTCTTGCTTCGAGCCACTGACCAGGTCAGCAAGAATGACGGGGAGCGGTCTCCTATCACGACGTGGGAGCTCCCGCCCGAATCTGAATAAGTGATCTGGTGATTTCAGGGTGCCAGAAAACTCCTATTTGACAATCCCTTTGCTCAGCCCCGCTGAACCTGCTGGAGACCCGGCACAGACAACAGTGATATCCGGAAACCGGGTCCGTGTGTTTGGGGACCCTTCACTGCGACTTAAACAGGTCCCTTCTATAAAATAGGAGAAATAATTTCTATTTGGAAAGCTCAGTTTGAAATGCAACTCGATCAAGTGAATAAATCCAGTTATGAGGGCTTCTGCACACAGACATTGTAGCTCATTGTAAAGATAAAAGTTAGGCTGGAAAAAATTGCAACTCAGAAGACATGGCTGCAAAATGGATTTACTGTTGTTTTCTACTATCCCTTTAAATTTGCTCTCTGGGGCAATTTCTTTTCTTTTTTTTTTCTTTTTGGGTCTCACCAGGCAATGCAGGGGTTACTCCTAGCTCTGCACTCAGGACTTACTCCTGGCGTCACTCGGGGGACCATATGGAATGCTGCGGATCAAACCCTGGTCGACCGCGTTCAAGGCAAACACTATACCTGCTTTGCTGTCGCCTCCAGCCCCTGGGGACAATTTCTTCCCCTTCCCTTAACGTGAAATTTTGGGAAGACCCAGAACATACACAGCAAATTTCATGAAATAAAAATCCTTTCATCCTGAAATGTTCAGTGCTGTATTTCAATACAAACATCAGTCTGTGCCAGATCAACACGCTTCTTCCTCGTCCGCGGGGGCTGAGAGGGAGCTTCCCCCCTCTCTGCTCACCTGTGCTGGGCAGAGAGCAGGAGTTGAGCAGGGGTGAGGAAGGCAGGGGCGGTGCATTCTTGCTCGGATGGGTGAGGTGGTGGTGGGTCTCTGCACCAGGGTGCGGCTGGACTCCCCCTTGGAGGCACTTGGCTAGGTTCTCCGGAGCCTGGATTACCGCCCTCTCTCCTGCAGGTCTCTTGATCAAGGTGACTTCTTTCAGCTGAGCTGCCAATCCTTTCTCTGCCCTGAACACTGCAGTGCTTCCAGTTTCCCTCCACTGAAACGGGCTCCCCTGGAGACACCCTTAGACCCCTGTGGTCCAGAGAAAGTACATGTGCTGCTGGTCCTGACCACCAGGGAGCACAGACCACCCCCTATGAAGCCATGTTCTGTGCCCCCTTTGGGGGAAGAACTTGGCGCACACCCAGTGATGTTCAGAGGTTACTCTTGGCTCTGCACTAGGGATCACACCTGGAGGTGGAACTCAGGGGACCGTAGGGGATGCCGTGGATTGAACCCAGGTCAGCACGCACCAGGCAAGTGACCTGCCTGCTGTCCTGTCACCCCGGCCCCTGTCTGTCCCTTTGGCTTGCTTAGGTGAGGACTCACTCTTGGCCCGCCACCTCCCCCAAGGTCCAGGGCTCCTTGAGCCTGTCTCAGTTCTGTTGAAAACTGAGCCCTTCCTAGCAAGTAGTTTTCTCTCCCCACTGTTTCCGGCCTTTGCATCGGAAAAATCCTACCTTATTGTCTCTTGCCTTCCTCTGGAGCATGCTGTTGTCTCACAGCCTCAAAGGAATTATCTGAATCATTCCTGGCACAAGTTGCTGTCTTCCCCCACACACACACACACCCTCGGCTTCTAAAATGCAAGTGAAAGTAACAGTGCCAACTTTGTGGGTCCCTGTAACATTAATCACGATAATGCAGGAGACGTCCTTCATCATTCCTGGCACCGAGAAGCTTCTCTGTAACATAAGCCACCTTCGTGGTCATCAGCTTATCATGACTCACCCCAACGCAAGTCTCTTTCTAAGTTGAGGGAGTTCTTACTTTCCTGTCCTGCTAGTACTGACCCCTCTCCTCTGACCGTGATGTCAGAGTGCATGCACACACCACGCACACACACAGAGGACATACACACAAGACACTAGCACACATGACAGAATCAGACATGTGCACACACACATACACACACACATATACACACAGCTCAGCAGGTTCAATCTCCAGCATCCCGTTTAGCCCCCTGAGTTTTTTTTTAAAGTATAAAGTTAAAGATCAGTAAATGCTCGAGATGAGAGCCTTCTACTGAGAGTATACCACCTACACAGCAGAGCCTGGCAAGCTACCCGTATTTTATTTGATATGCCAAAAACTAATAACAATTATGGACCTCATTCCCATGACCTGAAGAATGGTTTGAGGCTCTTCGTGTTCCTGGAGCAAGCAGATGCCTTTGGGCTACACTTCTTGCAACAGGACGTATAGAGATGTTACTGGTGCCCGCTCGAGCAAATCGATGAACAACGGGAAGACAGTGATACAGTGATACAGTACAGCAAGGAATAATTCCTAAGTGCAGAGCCAAGAGTAACCCCTGAGCAACGCCGGGTGTGCCAAAACAACAAATAAAACACACACACACACACACACACACACGCACGCACGCACGCGCGCGCACACAGAATTCACTTTCCGATTTTGCCTTACACAGGCCCTTACCAAGCCTACCAAGCAGTGGGCCGTGTGGCGCCAGCTGCTGCCCCTGTCAGCTCTCTCTCCCACATGCACACACGGCCAGTGTTTCTGAGGTAGAAAGACGGGGCTAATCCCACTGTTGGGAAACATGGAGGCAGCCAGGCATTAAGTGACGATAAGCATAAAGTTGTCTTTTGGGTCTCACACTACGACGCTTGGCATTTCCCCTGTGCTTGTAGTCACCTCTGCTTAGGTTTTGCATTGTCCTGGTTCTGCTAAAAAAAGAAAATGGGTAAGTTACAGGGGCGGGTCTGTTACCAACATGCCAGGCACTTTTCCTACCACCCAGCGCCCTCCGCACGGCTCCATGGTACCGCCTCTCCCGCCTCATGGTTCCTGTCAATTTGTCTTCCTTTTCAGTTTTTATTTTTTGGGGTCATACCCAGCTGTGCTCCTGGCTTTGACTCAGGGATCACTCCTGGTGGACTCCTGATGGATATGTGGAGTCAGGGATTAAGCCCTAGTCGGCCGCATGCAAGGCGAATGCCCTAGCCGCCGTGCTATCTCTCTGCCCCATCTTTTTCTTCTCTCCTCTCTGACTAGGCTTCATATCCATCATCCCCAGGTGCTGACGCTGTCCGCAGGTCTGCACGGGGCTCTAGACAGTGACGCCACGATCTGACTTTAGTCCTTTCCTCCAGAAAATGGGAAATAATAGAGTCCTTCTCCAAAGGTCACTCTGAGTGAGTGTGGAGTGCCTGGCACACTGCACCCCATCAGCAAAGGGCATCCTTGTTACTGACAGTCAATAGGGAAATCTGTTTGCTAATGAATGACTGGAATGATTTGTGGAGAGCGTTGACTCTGTTTGCAGCTTCAGTCACTAAATACAATGTCGGTGACCCTGAAGCCTCTCCCAGCCTCCCCTTGTGGCCGGAAGTCCCCCAGGCCACATCACCAGCTCACCCCCACAGGATCCTGTGTGAGTCTCGCTGCCCCTCCTGCCGCGCCCCTCCCTCATTAGCTTCCTCAGCCAGAAAGTGACCTGGGACCCCCCATCCACCCCACTACCCCCGTGGGTGCTCCCAGAAGATCGGGTTCCCAGGACCGAGACATTTTTGGGTGCCTCGTGTGTCCAGTGTGTCCAGAGAAGGCAGAAGTGGGGGTGGTTGAGCTGTGGGAGCTAGGCAGGACCCCTCAGCCTGTCTGGGCTTCCCTGGTGTCCTCACCCGGGAAAATAATAGAGTCATCATTGTTACTGACAGTCAATAGGGAAATCAATAGGTGCCATTGCACGGAGTCAAGTCAAGAGCATGGGGACCAGTAGAACCTTCTAGAAAGAGTAGCTGGCATAAGCCAAGACCAGAGACAGTGCTGCACATACTACCGAGGGTCTATGGCCTCTGCAGCGAGGTTTGTGTGAGGGTCCTTGCCCATGGGCTGTGGAGACGGCAGGATTGTTTGTTCATTTACTCTCTCACCAAGGCCAGAGTCGCTCCTCGGCGTCTCTGACCGGAGGGAATGCCCTATGAGCTTGGGCACGCTTTTACTTTAGTATTTGTTTGTTTGTTTATGTATTTATTTATTTTGCTTTTTGGGTCACACCCAGCAATGCTCAGGGTTACTCCTGGCACTGTAATCAGGAATTACTCCTGGCAGTACTCAGGGGACTATATGGGATACTGGGGATCGAACCTGGATCAGCTGCATGCCAGGCAAACGCCCTACCTGCTGTATTAAGTTCGCCGCCCTACTCTAGTATTTAAATAAGAAAAAAGTAACTTTGGGGCTGGAGCTATAGTACAATGGGGAGGCCGTTTGCCTTACATGCAGCTGACCCGGTTCGATCCCCAGTATCCTATATGGTCCCCTGAGCACCACGAGGAGTAATTCCTGACTGTAGAGCCAGGAGTAACCCCTGAGCATTACTGGGTGTGACCCAAAAAGCAAAAAAAAAAAAGAAAAAGAATCTCATGTTTTCTCAGACTCTGTGGATGCCTCCAAGCGGGGCTGTGAGTCCTGCAGAGCTGGGGGAGGGCAACTTAGGGGTCATTGCAAGAGTTGCCTGAAAGTAAACGACGGTGTGGGGCCGGGGACAGCTCAGGTGGCAGAGCACATGCACCAGACGCATGACCCCTGACTTCTGTCCCTGGCACCACGTTGCCCCCATGCCACAGCACTGCTGGGTGTGACTCCAGTGGCTCCAACACCGTTAGGTCAAACAGAGCAGCTTCCCTGACCAGGGATGGCCAGGCTTGACCCTGGACGTCCCCCTCAGCACTGCTAGATGTGACCACTGGTAACAAAGGGAAAAGAACACAGGCCAACGAGGGGTACAAAGGGCTCCGGGAGCCCCAGGGTCCATCCAGGCACAGCTTGGTTCCCCACCCCCAAGCACTGCTGGGACTCACCCCAAGGCTCTGAGCTGGGAGTAGGCCCTGAACACCACTGGGTGTGGCCCTAACATTAACAACACAACAACACACACACACATCACAGCATAGAAAGAAAAAGCGGTCCTATGAATAAAGACCTGGTAAGAGACCCCACAGTTGGCTCTGCGACTGCCCCCCTTTACTATTAGGTTTCCTACTGAGACCCCCCAGACCCGCCAGCTTCCCTGACCCCAGCTGAGCCAGAGCAGAGCCTGCAGAAGGCGGGATTGAATGGGTTTCCCTTCCCATGAATCATTGGCAACCAGAAATAAATGTGACATTAACCACCAGCAAAATGGCACCACGGGGATATCTCCTGCTCGTTATTTTTATGCTCCATATTATTTAATAATTTCTGAGCTTTAGTCATACCCCAGCACTGCCAGATTCTAATTCATTCATAATTTCAGACAAAGGACGGCCCTCAGCCTTCATGCATGATGATTATCAAGAGTTTGTAGCATACGGAAAAAAAACACAAGATTTCTTGTTCAGTTAGAGCCTTTTGACATGTTCCTAGAAACAGATTTGCTAGAGCAAGGGTGAGTGACGTGAAAGTTTCCTTCGGGAGTCACACATTCAACACACATGGGCAGAGCTGTTACCAACAGCAGCCCCTGCAGGCCGCGCCCCACCACTCAACTGCCCACTGGGGCCGCTGCTCTGCACATCTCACTCGGCAGCCCCCAGAAATGGTAAAACATAAACATGTAAACGTGTTAGAAAGTTGCAGGTTAATATTTATATGATTTTTCCGTAGGGTTGACCATTTTTTCAATTAAATAGTATTTTTTAAATTTCTTTTATTTTTGTTTTTTGGCAGGTCTCGGGGCTATTTCTGGCTCTGCGCTCAGGATCACTCCTGGCTGTGCTCAGGGACCATATGGGATGCCAGGGAGCAAACCTGAGCAGCAGTGCAAAGACAGATGCCTTGTTTGCTGTGCTGTCCCCGGCCCCACAGGGAAGGCTTTTAAACCATTACCTTAAGAGTAAACAAAGGAAAAGACTTCAGTTATATCATATATAAATATAGAGCTTCTGAATGGGGATTGCACATACATAAGGCAAAATGGCAAACTGAAATATAGCTGCGAATAATTACCTTTTATTCTTTGGACTTTGGGGCCACACCCACCACAAAGTAGAAGCCATTCCCAACTTGGGGCTCAGAGATCACCCCTGGCAGAACCTGGGACACCGTGCAAGGGCTCAAACCCAGGCCTGCTGGATGCAATGCATGTGCTCGGCCCTTTGAGATCATCTGTAGCCATCTTTTATTATCCCTAACACTACAGAGACTTCTTACAAATGAATAAGAAAAAGAAAAGCCTGCTGTGATCTCTATGTGTTTCTTCGACCTTTGAAAGAGTAAAGACAAGAGTATTTCTTTGTTCCTCAGCCTTGATGGGGCCACGCTCAAATCTCCCGGCCTCCAAACCTGGCTACAAAGCCCTCGCAGGCCACACACAGAGGCCAGGAACAGACGCCAAGAACTGAGTGAGAATCAGACCAGGCTGGTGTGGGGACAGACGGGACCGAGGGGAGAGGACAATCCCGCTGGACTCTTAAGCAGCTCGGCTGAGGCATAATTTGCTTTCACCCCATTAAATGCTCGGTTTGATGAGCTTGTGTAAATGTGGCAGCGCAACCAGCCCTGAAAGACGCTTTTAGAAAATTACCACCCTTGTCCCCTTTCACAGACAGCCTCTGCTGCTCCCTTTCCCAGGGGTAGGCCACCATGCCTCTTTTTGTTTCTAGCTGGCCTTTTCTAGAAATTCCGTATAAATAGAATCATATCACAGGCATTCCGGTTTTGTCTGGCTCCCTTCAGAAGGCCTGTTTTTGAGATACTCGCATAATGGCTCATTCTTTTACATTGTTGAGTATTATGATTGAGAGTTATCATTATTATTATTTATTATTATTATTATTAGTAGTAGTAGTAGTATATGCTGCTGAGTATTATTCTAGAGTCTGGATGTGCCCATTTTGCTTCTCTGTTCATTAGCTGATGAGCACCGAGATATTTGCAGTTCAGGGCCTTACCATGAATAAAGCAGTTTTTAGAATCTGAGTCCAAGATGCATTTTCTTATTTCTCTTTGGTACTGCCGCCCATGTCCCACCTCGCCATATGAGAGAGGGTCTTTCCTTACCATTCTCTATTCACATTAGATTAGTGTCAAAACTTCTTTATATCCCAGCACTTTTTGTCCAAGTGTATATAGACTCTCCTTATTTAAAAAAAATAATTCATATGTATGGTGCATGTGTTTACTGGCCTTTAGTGGGTAAGAAGAATGTCTAGATGCTCAGAACTTCAGTATTCTCTGAGACACATTTCTCCCTTTCTCACAAATGGAGCAGAAAGAAGCACGTAGGCACTTACACATGCATCCGTTATCAAGTTCTTCCCTCACCCTGCTTTCTGGGCCGGAGCAGGGCTCTCTGATGGACAGGAGAGAAGCCTCTCAGTTACCTCTGCCCCCTCGAGGCTCAGGGACGCTCTTTCCCTTTGGAGCTACACATTCTACTTCCTCTCACCAACTCGCCATTGCTCTGCAGCTGGCCCTGATGCCTGCCTTCCCCTGAATCTGTGAAGGGACCCAGGTCCTTCCCTGCTCTGGGAATTCTTCCCTATCACAAATGTAGACACGGCTTTTGAACAGAGCTTTCATATGTTTCCATGACAACACAAATTGCCTTTGGATATCTGTGGGAAGATTTTAGACCATTAAGACTTAAAAGCATGGTTTTTCTCGAACAGTTGAAGAATGTTATTGAAAATTTTGTTGTCGAGAGGATGAGAGAAGATGCTACTTCCCAAGAACTTAGATGCATGATAAATAAATCTGCGGCTCATGGGAGAGAAGTGGGTTTTTATATGACTGCATTTGGCAATGATCCATTACACATTAATAGTGTGAGTCTCCACATGTGCCTGAAGTGAGTTATGCCACTTAACACGTAGTACGCTTCCTACCCAGCAGTAAAATTGTTCCTTGTGCAGCTCTGCGTCGTTGTTCCTTGCAAAGGTCAGGCTTTCCCAAATCAGTTTCCAATGAAAGGGCAGCCTCCGTTCTCTCCTTTTACCCTTCCTCCCACCACCAGACCCTCCCGCCCTTCTCCCCTCCCTCTCTCTCTGGGACTTGTCTTCATCCATCACTCAGCTCTGGCCGGTCTTGTGTCCCCCTCTAATTGCTCTTTCAATACCGCCCCCTTGAATCACTGAGAGAAAATGTGCTTAAGTGGGACAGGCTCTAAGAAGCAAACGTCTGTTGACACTGAGCACACAGTGTTGGAGATGCAGTGAATCACGCATTCACTGAATGCTATTTTGTTCCAGGCTGGCGTGGAACTAACTCTGGCAGGGAGCTGCTGCTTGGGTTTGGCTCTTGCTGGGCTTACGCCTGTTGACTGTGGTGGTCAGTGGGCTCCCAGGAGAGCTGGATGGATGTGCCATTGTTGCCAGCACCCCGGAAGCTTCAGTGGCTGCTTGTTCACACTGTGTATCTGCTCCATGCGTGGAGTGTAGACATGGTTCAGTCTTTATTTTTTTCCTCCACCCACCACTTGATCACTTGATCACTTGAATCCCATTATTCATCGATTTGCTCAGAGTGGGCACCAGTAACATTTCCATTGGACCCTATCATGTGCCAATGTAGCCCAATGGCATCTGGTTGATTCAGGAATATGAAGAGCCTCAAACCATTCCTTCAGGGTCTTGACAAAGAAGTCTGACCATCTTGTAGGTGGGCGGCCACGTGATCTTTTGACATCCCGTGGGATCCAGTCGGTAACAGCTCTAGTCCAGCGGTCATCTCCAAATCGCATTACATGTCCAGCCCATCTGATTTTCGATGCCTTGGCAAACGAGACAGCGTCCCTGAGTCTGGAACAGTGACAGAGGTCGGAGCTCCAGATTCCTTCTCTCACTTGAGTGAGGTGTGATATTCCAAGCATAGCTCTTTTGATTCCTCTCTGGGAGACCGAATAGTATTCTCATCCTACTTTCATAGGGCCCAGGTCTCTGAGGCATATGTTAATGCAGGGAGAACGGTGGAGTCAAAGAGATGTGCCGGGAGCTGGAGGTTCTTTGTCCTTTTAGCTATTTCACATCTTATTTAAACACCATGGTGTACCAAAGTGTTCATGATGTTCCAGGCACTCAATATTCTGATACCAATCCCAACACCACTGTCACCTTCCCAATGCCACTGTCTCCATTTTCCTAGCCACTCCTCAAGCCTGCTCCACAAGCACGTCCATGATGATTTATTTTATATTGCTTGTTACCATTAAATGGTAACAGAATGATGAAAAAATACTGCCGTAGGGGTCAGGCCAAGCAGCCCTTTGCTCGGTGACAGCAGAGGAACAGTGAGGGCAGCAGGGTCTGGCTGACCTGGTGACAAGTGAAGTGTCAGATGCTGGCCCAGGTGGCCTGAGTAAGCCCCTGAGCCTTGCTGGGCCTGGGTCGCTCCATTGTAACCGGGCATCTGAGTCTCCTGCAACACTATGGGGATGGTAGAGAACAGGACTGAACCCTTCCTGTTCATAAAGGATGCCCTCCTGTTCATAAAGGATGCCCTCCTGTTCATAAAGGATGCCCTCCTGTTCATAAAGGATGCCCTCCTGTTCATAAAGGATGCCCTCCTGTTCATAAAGGATGCCCAAAGGACGCCTCACAAGCTCTAGCTAACTTGGGGTCTATGATACTGGAGAAGGTTTTGTGGAAACTTCAAAGAAAGCTTGAAGAAACAGTTAGGGTTGAAATCTGTCATAATCGTAATGGACTTAGGGGGCTTGTTCACCAGGTCTCATGTTAACATGAGGTACTCCAGGAGTCATATGGGATTGGGCTTCCCAGCCTTCTCCACAAGGACACATCCCGGGGACACCGCTCACACCACAGAGCAGGGGGCCTCAGGCCTGCACCCTTACTCTAGAACCCAGTTTCTGCCGGAGAGGGTCTGAGACCCGGTCACTACTGTGTGGTCATGGGGAGGACCTCCCCAAATCTTAAGCTGAGGGGGTGAGAGGTAGACAAAGAAGGGTCGGGAGCCTTAAGGGGGTGCTGGTAGTCAGACCCCAAATATAACCTGAGCCAAGTGTCAGGCCTGAGTGTGGGGCCCAAATGACTCCCAAGCAAAGACATAGTAATTGACTAAGGGATCCAGGGCCATGCAAGAGGGGAGGATGGAAGAGCAGCCTTGAGGGCGCCACCCACCCTCACCCCAGACCCCCTTCTCCAGCTTCCCTGCTTGGTGTTCAGCGCTGAACCCACAGATCATAGTTCCTGGAGCCTTCCCAGATGTGCCTGACCCCAGCCTCTCTCTGCGGCTCTTTTTTTTAAGAAAAACTTTATTTAAACATCATGATTTACAAAGTACAAAATTTTTACAATACAGTTGTTATTGTAACAACTCATGTTATACAGTATTCATAATTTAACACCAATCCCACCACCAGTGTGCCCTCACCACCACCAAAGACCCTCATTTACCACCCACCCCCTAACCCCATGCCAACTACCTTCACTTGTATCACTTGTCTTCCCGTTGCTCATCGATTTGCTTGAGCGGGCACCAGTAACATCTCCATTTGTCCCTGTCACGTTCTAGTGTAGCCCAATGGCATCAGCTTACTCCGGAAACATAGAGCCACAAACCATTCATTCAGGTCATGGGAATGAGGTCTATAATTGTAACTGTTTTTGGCATATCAAATATGACATGGGTAGCTTGCCAGGCTCTGTCGTGCGGGCAGGATATTCTTGGTAGTAGATAGGCTTTCAGTTCTTGCATTTACTGATGTATTGCACAGCTGCAAAGCAGCCACGCGCAATGGGGTGAGCCAGTAACAGCTCTGCCCCATGTATCTGTGTCTCTGGTTCACGGCCAACGGCCCGGGAGCAGTTCTTGGGACAGGTCCACCGGTTCTCCCAGACGGGACAGAGGTGGGGGAAAGGGACCCCAGCTCCATCTCCACAGAAGTACAGTGACTTTAGCCTCCAAGACCCACATACCTGGGTTTGAAATTGGCTTTTCTATGGGGTGGGGCTTTGATGAACCTGCTCCCTTAGCAGGTACCAATTATATTGACTGTTCCAACATATATATGGGAATGGTACTGATAAAAAAATTGTATCTGGGTTGTTACGTGTGAATTTGGACCATTTGTATTCTTGCATTCGCTTCTGGATTTACAGAATGTGGTGGATTTCTACTATTCAACCCCAAACCCATCACCCCAGTCACTACAGACAACACTTATTGCAAATTTTGCAAGCACTATTTGAGCCTATCCTAATCAGACACCGAATAATCTATTTTATATTACTTGTTAGAGCTAATTTACTAACTATGGCTGAGATATATATTCTCAGGAGAAGGAAGGTTATTAAATCTCACAGCTCTTTTTAAGTCCTTCTCAGTCCCGTCTCCCCGGCTTGTGTCCCCAAGGCTGTCCCCTGCTCCCTACACTGTCACCATGGCTTCTGCCTCCATGTCCCCTCTCTGCTTCATTCACCCTCTGCCAAAGCTCTCCGTTGGATGTGGCCACACTTATTCTTGGCAGGTCCTCTGACAACTCCCTGGGACCATCCCAAAGCAGGGCTGGCAGACTCGCCACTGCCGGCCTCCTCTGCCCTCCTGGCAGCATGAACCCAGAGCCACCCACCCCAGCCCACTGCAGGTCCTGGCAGGGGCATGTGTCTCCCCTGAGTGTCTCCCTTCCTTAGGACCATTCATGGACAGAACCTAAACTGTAGTCTGGTCCTGGCTGTAAATCGCTCCCTCTCTCGGCCGACTCCCGGGCAGTCCTGGGCTGGTGTGGCAGCTGCTCCTCAGTGCCTCACTTCTCCCTCTCTCGTAGCTCTTATCCTATGCCCGAGGCCAGTTCCTGTTCTCACTCCGCTTGGGCTTCTGCCCTGCCAGCTCTAAGCACACAGCAATGTTTCTTTTTCCTTTTTGGGTCACACCCGGCAATGCTCAGGGGTTACTCCTGGCTCTGCACCAGGAATTACTCCTGGTGGTGCTTGGGGAACCATATGGGATGCTGGGAATTGAACCTGGGTCAGCTGAGTGCAAGGCAAATGCCCCACCTGCTGTGCTATTGCTCCGTCCCCCACGGCAAATATTTTTGAACGAATGAATGAATGGGTGAGAGTGAGCAGTGAGGAAACAGAAGAAAAGAAGACACTCGGGCAGGAAATACAAGTGGTTGGCTCTGGGGACGCTACAACTGAGTAGCTGGTGGGGCGTTTAGGCAGGGGGCCAGGCTGCCCTGCGAAGGCAAGTCTGAAGCTGGGGTATGTCTCTTGAGATACTGTGGTCTTCAGTGGCTCTGCAGGCATCTAGACATTTCAAACGGATTTTCATTTAAAGAGATTAAGGTGCTGAATATTCTGGCAATAGACACAGCAGGTGAGCTGGTATCAAAGGAATGAATTTCCTTAGGGATTCCTGACCATAAAGGGGGCTCTGCGTGAGTGGGAGAAGAGAGAAGGGCTCCAGCCTGCTCAGGACCCAGCTACTAGCAGGGTCTCACACACAGCCTCGCCACCCTCACTCCATCCTGACTCTGCACACAGCAGACATACAATCGTGTATGTGGAAGCCATGAAATGGATGATTCTTCAGACTCATTTCTTATTATTATCTTGTTTTTTGGTCACAGCAGCTGTGCTCAGGATTTATTTCCTTCTGTGTGCTCAAGGATCACTCCTGACAATGCTTGAGGGTTCACACGTGGTGCTGGGGATTCAACCCAGATCAACTACATGCAAGGAAAGAGCCTTAACCACTGTACTATCTCTTAGGCCCTTCAGCCTCATTAAAAAAAAAAAATACTGCAAGGGCCGGAGCGATAGCCCAGCGGGTGGGGCGTTTGCCTTGCAGGCGGCTGGCCCTTGCGGGTTCAATCCCTGGCATCCCATATTGTCCCCTGAGCACCGCCAGGAGTAATTCCTGAGTGCAGAGCCAGGAGTAACCCCTGAGCATTGCCGGGTGTGACCCAAAAAGCAAAAAATAAATAAATAAATAAAATACTGCAATTCTGTGGTTACAATGCTATTAATAGTGGTGCCTCGGGGCCAGAGCGATAGTCCAGCGGGTAGGGTGTTTGCCTTGCAGGCGGCTGGCCCATGCCAACCGGGTTTGATCCCTGGCATCCCATATGGTCCCCGAGCACCGCCAGGAGTAATTCCTGAGTGCAGAGCCAGGAGAAATCCCTGAGCATTGCCGGGTGTGACCCAAAAAAGCAAAAAAAAAAAATAGTGGTGTCTCATACACATAATTCCATCACCAGTGTGCCCCCTCCCACTCCCAAGACAGACATCAACAGCTGCCCCTCCCCACCGACTAATTCTGTGGATTAGGTTTCCCATTATAGGTTTCCCATTATATAGCCTTTGACTCTTTGTTACTATGCAGCTCTGTATCTTTTTTTTAATTTTATTATACCACCATGAGATATGCAATTACAAAGCTGTTTATGATTGGGTTTCAGTCATACAGTGTTCCAGCACCATCCCTCCACCCATGCTCCGCCACCAATGCCCCCCCTCACCCCAGCCTGCCTCTATGGCAGTCTCTCTCTCTCTCTCTCTCTCTCTCTCTCTCTCTCTCTCTCCCCTTGCACATTGTGGCTTGCCCTACATACATTTAGGGGTTATCATGTATATCCTTTGTCCTACATTCAATGCTCAGTTCTAGTCTGGCATTACCATTTCCCACAATTAATAGCACACTGGTCCCTTTATCTTACCTAACCATCTTAGTTTTTGTTTGCTCTTTGCTTTGGGGGCCATACCTGGTGGTGTCCAGAGCTTTTCTCCTGGCTCTGTACTCAGGATCATGCTTGGTGGTGCTCAGAGGACCAGATGTGATGCCAGAGATTAAACCTGTGTCGGCTGCATGAAGGGCACGTGCCCCTCCCCACTGCCCTGTCTCTCTAGCCCCGCCCGCGCATCTTTTAAGACCTGCATGTAAGTGACGTGATTTGGCGCCTGTCCCTCTTATTCTGAGAGGCTTCACTTAGCATGACATCATCTAGTTCCATCAGCATTGCTGCAAAATGCGTAATTTTGGTTTTTCTTAGAGCTTCATAGTATTCCATTGTGTGTATAGAAAACAACTGTTTGACCCATTCATTCGCTCGTAGTGGGCATTTGAGTTGTCGCCTTACCTTGGCTATTGTACTAAGTGCTGTGATGTACACAGGTGTGTGCTTATCCTTTCAAATGATTATTTCTGTGTTTGGGGCCTAAATGCCAAGAAGTGGTATGCCTGGGTTATGTGGTCATTTTACTTATTTTATTAAGTTATTTATTTGCTTTTTGGGTCACACCCAGTGATGCTCAGGGGTTACTCCTGGCTCTGCACTCAGGAATTACTCCTGGCGGTTCCTGGGGAACCCTATGGGATGCCGAGGATCAAACCCTGGTTGACAGTGTGCAAGGCAAACGCCCTCCCCACTGTGCTATCGCTCTGGCTCTACATACAGTCATTTTAGATCTTGGAGAAATGAGGTCCGAAGATAAGACTCTCCTGTGCGTGATCACGGGCATGGATCTGGAGTCTGACTCCCCCTTCCCAGCTACCACCGTGGCCACCATTGGCTGCATGCAACAGACCGGAAGGAGGACTTGAGCTCGTCCGGGATGATGGAGCAGCACTCACTCCTGCAGCCTGACAGCGTGCTGTGGGGGTGGGGCGGGGCCTGCGGGAGCCTGCCGGGTGACCCCACAGACCTGGATGACACTGCTCTCTGTGTTTCTCAGGAACGAATTCAGAGCATGGACTGACATCAAGCCGGTGAAGCCCATCAAGGCCAGGCCCCAGTACAGGCCCCCAGGGGATAAGATGTTCCACGAGACGAGCTACAGCGCCCAGTTCAAAGGGGAGGCCAATAAGCCGACACCAGCCGATAATAAGTTTGTGGATCGCAGGAGAATACGCAGCCTCTACAGCGAGCCCTTCAAGGAATCTCCAAAGGTAAGACGCTGAGTGGGGACCCACAGCACGGAGGACACTGAAGCATCCAGAGGGTCTTTCATTAGAAAGAAACCACTGTTGGCCACAGTGATGGTGCAGTGGGTAGGACATTTGCCCTGCAAGCGGCAAACCCACGCTCCATCCGGCATCCCCCAAGCCCATCAGCTGTGATGCCTGAACCCAGAACCAGGAATAAGCACCATCCTCCATGGCCCCCCAAAAAAATAGAAGGAAGGAACTTCCTGGGTGGACCCCCTATTCCCTATACTTTACTCCTCTTCTTTCATAAACAAATACTTGCCTTATGCTTTTTTACTTACTTTCTTTTAATCAGAAGAAAGAACAGATTGACTAGCCTTCAGAGAACTAGCATCTGATTTTGCAAAATCAGAAAAAAATGAGAAGTCACAGAAAAAATCTCACATAGCCCTGAATCTCCATCTCGGGCTAAGACTGAGCATTTTTTGTGGTTGTTTTGTGGTTGTTACTTTTATTTAGTTTTGGAGTCACACCCAGTGGTGCTCAGGACTTAACTTCTAACTCTGCTCTCAGGATTACTCCTGGCAGTGTGCAGGCAACCAAGCGCCCTCCCCAGGTGCTCTCTCTCCTGGCCCGACCAAATCTAAGCTTTGCCCCTGAAATACTGCCCAGGGTCTGGGCCTCCGTCTGCCCCCATCTCCTACCTCCCCCCTCAGCTCAGGGGACATGACTTTTCACTCCATATCTCCTAAGCTTTCTGTTATGGTCCACCCTTTGTCCTTTTCTTTCTTTTGATGCTTGGGCCTTTCATGATGGTGCTCAGATGCACTCAGGAATCACTCCCAGAGGTGCTCAGGGACCATATGGGATGCTGAGGATTGAACGCTGGGTCGGCCGCATGCAAGGCAAACGCTCTTCCTGCTGCTCTGTTTGCTCTTCCTTCCTTCCTTCCTTCCTTCCTTCCTTCCTTCCTTCCTTCCTTCCTTCCTTCCTTCCTGCTTTCCTTCCTTCCTTCCTTCCTTCCTTCCTGCCTTCCTTCCTTCCTTCCTTCCTTCCTTCCTTCCTGCCTTCCTGCCTTCCTGCCTTCCTGCCTTCCTGCCTTCCTGCCTTCCTGCCTTCCTGCCTTCCTGCCTTCCTGCCTGCCTGCCTGCCTTCCTGCCTGCCTTCCTGCCTTCCCTGCCTTCCTGCCTTCCCTGCCTTCCTTCCTTCCTTCCGTCCTTCCGTCCTTCTTCTCCCTTCACTGAGGGACACCGTGTGCCCACAGTCCCACCCAGCAGGCCTCCTTCGGCTATGAGAAGTGCCCCAAGGAACTTGACAAGCAGCTTGTGAATGACTTAGATTCTAAGTAACTCGCGTGAGGTTCGGGGCCTTGGCTGTAATTCCCCCACTTGGCCTTCTCTACATCCCGGGATAGTTTATGCCGAAGATGAGGCCTCCGACACAGGATCACTCATTCACATCCTAGTCCATGGTGCCGGGCCACGGTGGTTGGTGTAAATACCCATCCTTCTGCCTAAATGGCAGGAAAAGGCCAAGAACCTGCATGGCCTTTAATTTGCTTCAAGACCCTCCCACAGGCCCAGGACTAGTTTCCAGGTAAGGTAACTAACCATCCCGCTCTTCCTCACCAACTCTAGCTGGAGTCATGAAGGTCCCACGTCCCATCAAACCCTCTGTCCTGGGCAAGCCATAGGGGTCAGGGGTGATGAAATCCCTGAGCTCAGCAAATAAATGGCCTGGGCTGTGGGACCCAGCGTCCCCTGTGTGCATCATTCCCGGATGACACGGAACCCAGGTGGGGCTGACTGTGGAACACAGGGGAAAGAGATGGGGCGGGGAGGGGTGGCAGGAATGAAACAGTTAGGCCCAGCCCCGGAGTAGTGAGATACTCCTAAATGTTTGTTCATTCATTTGGAGCCTCCCAGATGGTGCTCGGGAGACTTGGGAGTCCACCAGTGATTCACAGCCCATCAGGCCACTGGCTCAATGCAGGGGCCTGAGGCTACGGTGCTTCATGGGCCCAGGAGGGCCCGGGAGTAGCCCGGCTACCCCTGGCAGTGACCTCCAGAGGCCTCCAGGGACGCGTACTGGAGGTGGTTACGGGTTTCTAGGAGCACACCTGGGAATACTCAGAGGAGCACTGGCGAATAAGGTGGGGTTCATGCCAGGCATGTGCCCTCACCCCGTGTTCTCTCCTGGCCCTGCATGCATTTATCTTTTAGCAGGGGCTGCACCAGTGGTGCCAAGGAGGCCATACACTGTCGGGGTCGCACTCGAGGCCTGGGGCATGCACAACCTGCCCTGCCACTTGAGCTGTCCCCGACCCAGGGTCCCTACTGTCAGGCCCGTGGGGAGGGGCCTGTCTCCTGCTTTTTTTTTTTTTTTTTTTTGCTTGTTGGGTCACACCCGCGATGCTCAGGGGTTTCTCCTGGCTCTGCACTCAGGAATCACCCCTGGCGGTGCTTGGGGACCATATGGGATGCCAGGGATTGAACCCGGGCTGGCATGGGCCGGCCGCATGCGAGACAAACGCCCCACCCGCTGGACTATCTCAGGCCCCAGCGGGCTCCTGCTTTTGAAGCATGCGTCAGGCCTGTCAGTCACCTCTCCAGCCCACCCAGAGGCCTTGAGAGGACAAGGACACCTCAAAGGCCTGAGGGGACTGAACTGTAGGTCTGGAGGGTCAGTGGTGTGGACTTCCAAGCCTCCTCTGGGGGAGACCGGCGGGGAGCCAGCCAGAGGGGGAGACACAGAGAGCCCTGCAGCTGCAGAGCCCGCTGAACAGGGGCGACTCCAGTGCCCCGGGGGAAGGTGAGGACAAGTCTGGGTCCCAGCGCCCCCTGGAGGTAGAATCGGGAAAGGCCCGCATGAGGCAGGATGCTGGCCTTTCCCTCCATAAACAAAAGCGCCCCCTCTCCTCAAGGCTCCAGGATGCAGGGACATGGGGTGCGGTAAAGGGCCAAAGGAGAGAGCCTGGAAGCAGGGCCTGAGTTCCCAACCCTCTTTCTGGATGTGACACACCGCGCCCCTGCTCGGGTGAGGTATAAGCCAGGGAGAGGCAGCAAGGAGGGGAGTGGGTGGGGTCGGCCACCACCCAGGCCCCGGGAGCGCTCTAGGAGTGCACCTGGGGATGCCCAGGGTGGACCCGCAGTCGCTGGCGATGCTCCCTGCCCCCAGCGCCTCAGAAAGCCTTGAGTGAAGGGAAACCCATGATGCTCCTCCAGGCCGAAGTTGCCCTACTCCCGCTCAACGGTGCGACTAACCTGCCTTCTCTCCAAATCTCTCCCGCCCACCCCCTTTCTCCGCCTCTGTCTCTGTGGTCCGTCTGTGTCTCCGTGCAGGTGGAGAGACCCAGTGTCCAGAGTTCCAAACCAAAAAGACGTCAGTGAGCCATAAGCCCCAGAGGAAGGCCAAGCAGGCCGTGTCGGGCCGGGCGGCCAAGAAAAAGAGCGTCGAGGCCAGCAGCACCCCGACCGCGCCAAGGAGCAAAAGTAAAGAGATGAACAATAAACTGGCTGAGGCGAAAGAGTAAATTTCACTGCACTTTCCTTTTCTCCTGTCCTCCACCTCCCCTCCTCCTCTTTCTTTCTTGCTTTCATTGTTTTTATTTTTTTTTTCTTCACCAACCAACAAAACAGGCCACAAAATTGGTGAGAGGCTTCTCATCTGCCTCGCCCCAGTGTTCCAGGCGCTCTGTGTGGAGGGCCCTGTTTCCCAGGCGGTGTGGCAGGCAGGCGCCTCCAGCTGCAGCAGCGAGCCCTGCACGCTGCTGTCCCTCCATGGGCACCAGGGCCTGTGCTGCTGAGCCCCTGGAACGACCCAGCCCCTCCCCACCCACCCCCCCACTGGCTGCACCTCTGCTCACGGCTGCTGGCTGAGGGAGGAGGGAGACCCCAGCAGCAGCAAACAGGCCCCAGGCTCAAGGAGCCGCCTGCTCACGCTCAGGAATGTCTTAAGCCTCCACCTCCTCCTCCCCTCCCCCTCCTCCCCTCCTCCTTCTCTCCTCCTCCTCCTCTTCCTCCCCCTCTTTCTCCTGCTCCTCCTCCTCCCCCTCTTTCTCCTGCTCCTCCTCCTCCCTCTTTCTCCTGCTCCTCCTCCTCCTCCTCTTTCTCCTGCTCCTCCTCCTCCTCTTTCTCCTCCTCCTCCTCCTCCTCCTCCCCCCTCCTCCTCCTCTCCTCCTCCTCCTCTTCCTCCCCCTCTTTCTCCTGCTCCTCCTCCTCTTTCTCCTGCTCCTCCCTCCCCTCCTCCTCCTCTCCCCTGAGGTCCGTGTCCATGGTCAGTTTTGAACTTTTAGGTCAATGTGTTCTTTCCCGATCTGTGGCGAGTTGCCCTGTGCCGTGGCAGCTCCAGAACCAATACGGACACAACAAAAGACACATAAGCCGTGGCCTTAGCGTCACGGAAATGAGTTGTGTCTGTGAAATTTAAGAAAATTCTTACTGGTCTTTAAAGTAAGAAACGTGTGACTGCCTTTGACTGCTACGGGCTTATCAATGGCATGCCAGGTGATAGATGCTGACCTTGACTGGCACTAGGCCAGGGGTAAAGGTTAGGTGTGTTAGGGACATTCTAGACATCAGAGAAAGATGACAAAAACCAGGGGACAGGGCTCCTCTGTTTACCCTCAGCCTAGTCAGTGCTGCCGACTTGGCAGAGCAGTGGTTAGAAATGACTGAGGAAGAAAGTTCCAGGTGTAGGATAGTGTACGGAGAACACAGCTTCTCACTTCTGAGAAACACAAGGTGGGAAGGAGAGGGGGCAGCCAGCCTGGCGACTTGACTCGCCCTGACTGAGCTGTTCCTGCTATTTTTCTGAGAGGACAGAGGCTTTAGCTGAGGTAATGGGAAATGTCTGTGACTTGGCGAAAGACCAAGAGAGTCCATGCTAAGTGGCTAGCAAGCCTTTTTCGACCTCGTTAACAACGAAAAGCAGCTGTCAGTGTATTGTATGTTGTGTGTCTGTGTGACTGAAACCCCCTGAGGTGCAAGTGCCCCCCATAGCAGTGTTAGAGTTGTGTCGTAGGCCTTAGTCAGAGAGTTGCTGTGAAGAAACCCCAGTGCTCATGAGAGAACCCCCAATACCTGCCAGGAAAGTTAACGGCTTCGAACGTAAACACTTGTGGTGTGTGTTTCTCAGTGTGCGTCCCTGCTTGTGTGCTTGTCGTCCAGACACTTGTCACACACTGAAATTGCTGGACTGTGGGACAAGGCCTTTTACTAGGGCTTTCTGCTCTTCTATAATGAAGAGTGACGCTTACCTCCAGAATCCCCTTAGTCCGTCTGGTTTGGAGGAAAATCTCCCTGTATGGACCCTTCGAGCGGCAAAGCCTCCAGTTCTGCCCCTCTGTCGCCTTGGGATGGACCAAGGGAGAAGTCTTGTGCAAATCAGTTCTGCCTGGACTGTGCGGGGGTCTGGAGGGAACAGACCCAGGGCTCAACAGCCGCAGCCTCTTCCTTTCTCGCTCAGGGCCTGGCCTGGGAAGAGCAGAAGAACGCATGAAAATGTTAGTGAGCTTCAATTTGTCGATCAAATTTGAAACTGTCTGGAAGTGTAAAGAGTAGATCTCAGTTGATTCTAGCTGAGATTCTAGCTCCTTGCTAGCAAATCTTAATATATAGCAGGGGAGTCCTCTCAACAGGCTCTTAGCTTTACCTAGACAACGGGTCAACGTAAAGCGCTTTCTCTTGAAGTGCGGCATTGGTCAGACTTGTCAATGGGCACCACAACTTTTCTTTTAGATTTCTCCAAACTTCTCTAGGGCTCGGAAGAGCAGCTTTGCCTTGGCCAGGAGAGTCTTCAATTCAACATTCACTTACTGGAAGCCTTGGTGCTGGGCCCAGGGCCGGAGATGAGGAGAGAAATCTCTCTCCCAGTGTGCCAGCGGGATACGCATGGTCTGATCCTGTCAGGTCCGGTTTATGCTGCCTGAGTTGAGAATTCCCCATCCTCCTCTTAGCCTCCCTTCCGGCCTCCCTGATCTGCCCAGGGTTTTCTCAACCTTTGGCCTCCCCATCTTTCTCCTGCCCTGGCAGAGAAAAACCTGTTTAGAGTTCACTCTAACTCTTGAATGCGTTGCTTCACTGGAAAGACACCTTTGATTTCTGCTGTGTATAAAGCAAAGGCGGCCAGTTTCCTCCCAGCTCCCAAATGGCTGATTGAAAGTGCTCTGCCTTTCTGAAGGTGACCAAGCTTCCGTTGCCTGCTCTGTGCATTTTGGGAGGCACATCTTCCAGAGGTTTCCCATTCCTCTGGCTAGAGAGAGAGAACTGACACTTTCCCAGTCTCTGCCTGCAAAAAAATAATCCCTAAGCGAGAGGGAGATGGGTGACAGGGCTGGCGTGCATGCTTTGCATGTGGGATCCTGGGACCTCAGGGAGTAGCCTCCAAGCACTACCAGTGTGGCCCAAAGCGAATAACAAGAACAATGACCCCTAAGGCTGTGTGTTGGCTCCCCCAAAGCTTTTTATTTTCTGTTGGTGCTCCTATTCAGACCGTATATTATATCTTTGCCTCTCCGAGGCAGACAAGAAGTGTCTACGATTTTTGTGGCCTGGGTTTTGTTGTGTACCACTGATTGTCTGTGTAACGTGTAGCACACACCTCTCTTGGTGCTATTTCATTTCTGCTGTTAGTAAGAGAGACAAGAAAAAATAATATTCATGTATAGCCAATTGATTGTGACGTGCTTGTGGTCTGTGCTTGCTCAGAAACCAACCAACCAACACCTTTTTCCAATTATAAATAAATGCTGAAGACGAAGCCCACGTTCTTGATCTTCTTTCCTTGGTAAAGCTGAGTAGGTGAAGGAAACAACCTTTGAGCCATTCTGCACAAGATGAGCTGTGCCCTACAGTTTTCTGGGCGTCTCCATAATGCAGCCTGACTCTTTGAGGTTGCCTCCCGATACTAATTGCAAGCATTCAGAGCTAAGTGTTGAGAGAGGCGAAGATGGACCGAGAGACCCACAGGCCAACCAGGTAGAGTAACGTTTTGATGTGTGTTGCTGGGATGAGTGACCACCTGTGCCAGCGTCGTTGTGCTGCCCGGGAGCCTGGGCCCTGACGCTCAGCCCCATCCTGTTACCCAGCAGGATGGTTAACTATGGGTGCCGCAGAGATGCCCCCAATCCTCACTTGATTTGGTGATTTGGGAGGGTTCCCCCACTGGCTCACTGGCAGGTCTGTGATGCCTGGCCTAGGGGGTGCAAAGGCAGCCCTAAGGAGAGGCCGAAAGAGAGCAGCTTCATGTCAGGTATGACAGTTTCTTCCTCGGGGTTCAAGGCTTCAGGATAGGGCCATCTAGGACAGCAGGAGGGAGGTGCAGGGTAGGCAGAGCTGGGCTGAAATTGGGAGCTTGGTCAAACTCACCCACTGCATGTCTGCTGCTAAAGCAGCAGGGGGAACAGAGTCTATGCATTTGTATGGGATCCTTCCCGCACTCTTCTTCCAGCCTCTTTGACCCAGAACCTATTCTGTGCAGATACTGTGTGAGCCCTAGGGAAACCAGGATGATAGGTCAGTGTGGCCAGAAAGAGGAGGGCCTTCTGGCTAGTTCCATGGATCAAGGAGAAGCATCAGAGTCTGGGTAGGTGGAGTCCAGGGGGACAGAGCATGACCGCGCAAGCATTCCAGACAGGAAGTGCAGGTGTTCCAGACAGGAAGTGCAGGTGTTCCAGACAGGAAGTGCAGGTGTTCCAGACAGGAAGTGCAGGAGTTCCAGACAGGAAGTGCAGGAGTTCCAGACAGGAAGCAAAGCTGCGGAGGGTTCACACGGGTGAGCTCAGGTTCTGGGGCTTAGGGGAGAACAAAAGAGTTCATTCCAGAAGGTCAGATGGGGCTAAGCCTGGTCAGGACAGGGCTGGCCGGGGTCTCCCACTCCATACACCAGCTTGCACCCCACCTTTGCATGCTCCCTGCCATCATGCTTCTCACCCTCACCCACATACCAGGGCATCATGTCCAGGACGTTGCTCTCCTTCTGGGCTGGGCACTCTAGGCTGGGACTTTCCTTCCACAACTTTTCCACAATTTCTGACTCCTGGGCACCAGAGTTGGCTCAGTCAAGGGTTCGATGAAAAATCACTGTACATTTGTTTTCCAGATGGGGAGAAAACAGTATCATTGCACCCACTTGCCTTCTCTTTTCGTGTGAGGTAGAGCACACAAAATACTGCAGTTGTTGAAAGAGGACACTCCAGCTTCTTTGACCAGTTAAGGAGGGTTTTGATCACAACTATGGAATGAGAGAGATGGAAAGAAAGACAGGAGAGGAACAGAGATCGAAAGAGAGGCAGAGAGAAACCATAAGAAGACCCTTAGACTCCATGCCTGCAAACTCTCAGTGTGCACAGGACCTTTGCCCTGCGATGTCCAGATCCTTCCAGCCCCCAGGCTGCCCTGAAAGGCCTCTAAGAACAGAGTCAGCACCAAGCCATACTCATGAGGTCCCAGGTGCAGGCTGCATTGACTGTGCACCAGATGAGGGAAGGGCTCTACAGCCCTTCCTCAATCTCTGAGCTCTGGAGCCGTCAGAAAATGGGGGCACTACCATGTGCCCTCCGAAGAGAGTAGTGAGCAGAAATGGCTCAGCCCCTGCTCTGGAGAACCCAGGCCGGGGACCCAGATAGACCACTGCAGACTGCTTTCCCCTTTAGCACCCAAAGGTCTCTGCTCATTCTTGTGGGATGACAGTTTCAGAGGAGTCTTTGACAGTCCTTGAACATGTTGAGACAAGTCTTGGATTAAGACCCTTTTGAAAGGGGCTGGAGCCATAGCACAGCAGGGAGGGCACTTACCTTACATGAGGCCACTTGACCTGGCCCCTGCACCCCCCTCTGGTCCCTCAAGCCTAGCCAGGAATAATCCAAGTGTGGTTAAAAAAAATCAAAAACAGATCGTCATGAAAGAAGTCCAGCCAGGGACCAGAGAGATTGATCATGGAGGGGTCAGGCGCTTACTTTCCGTGCCACCTCCCCTGGTGAGCCAAACCTACACATACGCACTCACCACCTGAGCCATCAACCCAAACAATTAGATATTTAATACTTATTCTTACAAAGCATTTATTTTTTGAGCTGTTTCCTCCTCCTCCCTTAACATGCGGAGCAGATACTTGCTTAAAAAGTAGAGACAAAAGGAAGGTTCTGGAAAGGGAGACACCTGCCAGCCATCGCAGTCTGAGTAGAGGGACAGAGGCAGCAGGACCCTGGCTCTGGACCCCCCGGCCTGGCCTTTCTCCCCTCACCTGTAGGAGGCTCAAGTGAAGGGGTTGCAAATAGACGGGCTCTTAACTAAAGCCCATAAGGCACAGGCCATGGGGTGGCTGGGCCATTGCTGTTCCTCCAGCAGCCTCAGGGGCCTCTTTGAGTCACCCTGAGTCAAATGAGAGGAAGAAGAGGTCTGCACACGTTACCTGGCTCAGTCCTCTAGTTACTTGACCAAATTAGCAGAGTGTCCACCAGCTGACCCAGTTTTTTCCACTGATCACTGTATTAATAAGTAGTTGACATGCACGGACATTAAATTCAGAACAAATGAATCTCAGCACAGACACTTAGCTGAAGCCTAGGGGGCTTCTGGTGCAGACACAGAAACCCCTGGCCCTGCTCCTGGGCTGAGCGCCCAGGGGTCCTTAGAGCACGCAGATCTGAGCCTGTCATACCCTGCTTCCGCCATCCACGGCTCCTCCGGCCTGAGGAGTGACTGTCCCCTCAGTGTGCCATGATGCTTCTCACTCCATGCTCCCCCACGCTGCCCCACCTTCTCCGACTGCCCTCCGCTTCTCCACCCGGCTAACTCATCCTTCAGGACTCGCTCAGGGATGCTCCAGGGAAGCCTTTCCACACCGCACAGGCTGGGTAAGACGCGCCCTGTATGTCCCCCTCATGGAACTTAGCCCCTGTACTGTGTCACCTGTGCGTGCGTGCGTGTGTGTGTGTGTGTGTGTGTGTGCATGCATGCATGTGTGTGCATACGTGTGTGTGTGTGTCTCCCGGACAGGTCCTCATTTTGTCTTCATGACTGTAGCCCTGGGGGGTACTTCCCTAGAGAGTGTCAGGGCAGAGGTCTTCGGCCTTCTTTACGCCTGCGGAACAGCATGGGGTGCAGGCCAATGGTTGGGAGCCACTGTCCAGATATGCTTGTTGAATGACAAATGAGTGTGAGAGCAAACGTCATTGCTCATCTTCCTTCACACTCACCACAAGGCTTTATTCTGCCTCTCATGGCTCTGCCCTCACGGGAGGTTTTGAGATGAATCTCAGCCACCACCAAGCCCCCCAACAGTCCATGGCTGATTTCTGATGGACAGACTCGGGGGTCAGTCACTGGCCATTTTTTTTCTAACAGCCCCTACTTCATAAAGTTATAAACTCTGGCTAATCCTCTCTGGAGGCTGGTGAATCCCACCCGGCCCAGTGTTGACTCATAACTGTGATGGCAGAGAAGCACTCCTCCAGGCCCCCTTAGGAGACGCCTGTCATCACAGCCCCAGGCTGAACGCAGGGACTCCTATTTACTCGCTGTGTGACTTTGCCTGAGCTTATTAATGTCTTGCTCAAAGAGATGGTGATAAAGCAAGACTTCGATCACTGTTCATAACCGATTCGGTGCTAAAGCACAGTGTGTAATCATTTGTTTAGCAGGGGTAGCTGTGACCTTCCCATCTGTTGGGTTCCAGAGTTTGGGGGTCCAGAGGAGAGAGACCTCCTTTCAGGGATTCTTGCATCCATATCCTAGGCTGTCCTGAGGAACCCAAGGGGAGTGGACGCAAACGTGCTCTAGAAACCCGGGGCCCTAGTTGGACATAGTTCATGCAGTGGGACCACACGTCCCAGTTACACATCCTTGGTCCTAAGCAGTGATAAAGCTGGAGCAACAAGAGCAATCCACGCCCAATGCCAGGGCAGAGTCCTTCTCCCTCCGGCTGGGTCCTGCCTGTCCTCACCCCTGTGCCCCTAGGGGTGTGCAGTCTCCATTTCTGCACTCACATGCAGTGTTTCAGTCAAGCCCCTCTGGGCAGGCTAAACCAGTTCTTCAGTCTTTGAGGTGTCATTCTTGACCCCAGATGGGGTGGGGAAGGGACATAATTTGCAAGTTCCCAAGAGCCCAGAACTAGACAATTATCAGGTCTCACTGCCTGGGGGCTTTCTTCCAGCATTTTCACTTGAAAAGGGACAGAGGGGCCAGCAGAGAGATAGGCCAGGAGTTTAGGTACCCAATATGACGGCCACCCAAGCATGACTGGGTACAACCCGGAGGCCCCAACACTGCTGGATAAGGCTGGGCGGTCCCCAGCATGCCTGGATCCAAGCACCACCTTATTCTGGACTCTGGCATTGAAATTCTGGCCCAGTGGATGTAGAATCACTGAGAGGGGCCCTGAGCACTGCATGGGAGCCCCCAGTGAAGGGTCACTGGCAGCGTAATCAAATTCCCGTAGCCCACTGAGATAGTCAGCTATGCCCTTGGTTTTGTCTTTTGCTGTGAAAACAACCGAGGATGTGTTTTAAAATATTTGTTATGAAACTGAGAACTTAGTTTTTTTCTTAGTAGTCAGATGTAGAAAATGATGTTGAACAACAACAGAAAGACGAAACAGGGACCAGAGTGATAAATCGGTGGTTAAGGCATTTGCATTGCACACAGCCAATCTGGGTTCAACCCCTGGCACCCTCTATAGTTCCCCAAGCACCGCTGGGAATGACAGAGCCAGGCGTGCCCACACTTGGGTGTGCCCCCTCCCCACCACCACCGCCACCCCATAGAAGACTAAACAGTAGCACAGTCAGAAATCAGAGAATCTGGCCCCAAGGACAGCCAGTGCCCTGAGTTCAAGGAGAGTAGATCTGCCTAGAGGACACCCAGAGGTGGGCCAAGTCACCACGAAGGTTTGCCCGGGCTTGGCTGGGCTTGGTGGAGGGCGGGAAAGGAGCCTCACTCATGTGCAGGCTGTCCCACATGCGTAGAGCCTCTACGGGCAACGTCCCAGTGAAGGGACGAAACCGACTTTAGGACTGAGCAGCAAAGTCACACAGCTTCTAAGTAGTGAGCCAGGAGGCAAGGCCAGCTTCCGGTAGTGAACACCCATCCTTCCTGCTGCCCTTGGGGACACTTTAGGGTCCCCAGGACCAGCAGGAACCAAGGAAACGGTCTCTCAGTCGCATCCCTTTTCCACGGCAAGCCGTGCTGGGCTCCAGTGGCTATGGACAGGCAGCCCGGGAGACACTGGTCAGTCTTGCTTCCTACCCCCCCCCCTGCCGGGCCAGAATGAAGCCTTGTGGTGGCAGCATCTTTCCCAGCGGGGGTCCGCCTGCTTCTCCGTCTGCTTCTCCCGCACTGCCGAGTCTCTCTTGGCCCCAGGCTGGTAGTCGATGAGCAGCCACACAGGTAGGAATTACATTTATAGGTGCTGCTCTAGCACCCTCAGGCCAGAATGCCATTGCCAGGAGGTAAGCGCAGAGACCCTGAGTTTAGGGTGCAGGGAGGCGGGGCTGATGAGAGGAGAATGTGGGGGCTAGGGCAGCTCTCTCGAGAACTGCTGCTGGGGGGCCAGGGCAGTGGGCCAGAGTGCAGGTGCGGTGCCTGGCAAGCAGAGCCCCTGGGCTCTGGCTCAGTGTCCCACGCGGCCTGAGCAGCGCCACATCTCTTTCACACATTAGCTTGTTGAACGTTAGGTCAGCACCTCCCAGTTTAGTGTGGCCCCAAGTGGCCTTCCAGAGTCTGCTGGGAAGTGGGCACTGGACCTGCAGAGGCCAAGGGAGGCTTCAGCCTCCAGAACCAAGAGAGATGGTCAAGGTCATGGCCAGTCAGCCCTGTCAGTAAGGCAGGGACCGCCCCAGGTGGAGGGGGACTCCCGGGACGTTGTTCTGGAGAGGAAAGAGCCGTATGGGACCTGCCATCCTCAGGAGAGGTGCCACTGCCCCACACTCACTGAGCGGCCTTCCAGCTTTTCAGTGTGTGTGTGTGTGTGTGTGTGTGTGTGTGTGTGTGTGTGTGTGTGTGTGTGTGTGTGTGTGTGTGTGTGGGGGAGGGACAGGGCCACTCCTGAGGGAAGCCTGCAGTGCTATCAGGTCACTCTGACGTCTGCAGAACAATGGAGTGCAGGTAGCAGGGGAGGCAGTGAGGAGACCGTGCAGAGTGAGTCTGGGGAGGGAGGGACCCCGGTCAGAAGCAGGCGCAGCTGGTCTGCATGGAGGCAGTGAAGGCTGAGGGGCAGGAGGTACCAGGCTGACCCTGAGCTTCTGCGGGGCCACGGGGCAGCTGGGGACCCGGGTTGCTGCGTCCTTTGTAAATCCACCTTCTTTGTTTTGGGAACTGAGGTGGACAGGGGGACCACAGGCAGAGAAGATGGTGCCCCATAAGGGAGCCCCAGAGTAATGAATGGGGCAAGCTGGACAGTACCCATGTGGGGATGTGCCCTCTGGGCCAGGCCTTCGAGAACAGACGGGAGGAAGTGGGTGAAGGGGCCATCCAGGAAGCAGGAAAAGGGACAAGATGTTGGGGGGTATGCACCCCAGGGGGTGGGGCCAGGACAATGGAAGGAGAGAGAATTTGGAGGCTGGCCACTCCCTTTCTCCAGGGCACTCAGGAGTGGCCACTGGACTCAGGCACCAAGTGCTGACGCCTGAGTAGTTTGTGTCCCTGTTCATGACCAAATGACCTAATGTAGCCATTGATGGGGTGCCCCCAGTACCCTCAATCGTAGGAATTGCGAGGCGGAGAGTTCCTGGGCTCTCCGCCTCGCAATTCAATTGTTTAATTGTTATACTCATTTTACAGATGAGGAAACAGTGAGATGTAACTGAGGTGTTGCACCCATTTTACAGATGGGGAAACTGAGGTCTTCTGTGGCTGGGTAACTAGCCCAAAACTTGCAGGCGATAGCAGTACGGAAGGCAAGCGAAACCAGCAGGTCTTTCTAGAAGGTGAAGGGAGCCTGGGCTGTCTCTGTCTTGAGAAGATTTGCAACTGGATCAAAGGCTTTGGCTTGTGCAAGCTGGGCTGTGGGGGCTGGAGCCAGCCTCTGTCTTCTCTCTGTGCCCCTAATTCCACACCAAGGCAGTGAGAGCAGTTTCAGCCCATCCTGCAGGGTACGGGGTGCAGTTTGCAGATGGGAGGCAGGTGGACACAGTCCACGTCAGTGAGGGTGTTGTGATGTTATGTGAAAGTGTTTGTGTTCAGAGGAAGCCAACAAGCTGCTTTGACTTTCAAAATGGGCAGATGCTCTCCGTCTAGGGAGACAGCATGGTGGGCACTTGCCTTGCCCACAGTGCCTGGGGCCCTTGATTTGATCTCTGGCACCACATGTGGTCCACCAAGCACCACCAGGAGTGATTCATTGATATAAATCACAAGTCTTTTTTTTTTTTTGCTTTTTTTGGGTCACACCCGGCAATGCTCAGGGGTTAATCCTGGCTCTGCACTCAGGAATCACTCCTGGCGGTGCTCAGGGGACCATATGGGATGCCGGGATCGAACCCTGGCTGGCACAGGCCGGCCGCTTGCAAGGCAAACGCCCTACCTGCTGGGCTATCGCTCCGGCCCCAGTCACAAGTTTTTTTAAATAGCAAAATTAAAGTCTCTTTGTAAAGAGCTTTAAAGGAGGCTGAAAAATGGCTAAATCCACTCCCTTCCAATAATTCCAATTATAGACCATTTCAGTAGACTTGAAAACAGTTTCCCGTATCAGAAGTCTTATCATTACCCACATAGCCTTATATTGTCATTGTATCTTGCAGCTTAAAATTCTGAGCTAATGATTCCATTATCATTTTGTGTCAGAACCACAGAACTGATCTGTTAGAGGTTCTAAATATCAAATTATGTAAACACCGCAAGTACTTTCAAGCAAGGGGCCGGGCGATAGCACAGCGGGTAGGGCATTTGCCTTGGGCGTGGCTGACCCAAGTTCAGTCCTCGGCATCCCATATGGTTCCCTGAGCATCACCAGGAGTAATTCCTGAGCACAGAGCCAGAAGTAACCCCTGAGCATCGGCAGGTGTGACCCAAAACCAAAAAAAAAAAAAAAAAGGAGCTGAAGAGATAGCACAGCGGGTAAGGCATCTGCCTTGCGCGCAGTCAACCTGGATTCGATCCCCAGCATCCCATATGGTCCCCTGAGTGTCGCCAGGAGTAATTCCTGAGTGTAGAGCCAGGAGTAACCCCTGATCATTGCCGGGTATGACACAAAAAAGAAAAAAAAAAAAGTACTTTCACGCTAAATATACTCCCATTTTTTCCTAAACATAAACTTTTGAAGAGAGCTATAATATTTGGATTAGATCTCACTTATGTCTAATCTTCCCCAGAGGCTCCACCCAGAGCAGATGGTCCCGCTTACCGAGCCTTCAGCATTGCCATTTCTCCACCTCCAGCCCCCACCTCGCCCTCTCAGGCAGCTGCGGTGCACTGTCCCTAGGCACACCAAAGGACTGAAGACAGAAATGAACCTCAAAAGTACTGAAGGATTGAAGCTTGTGCC
Source organism: Cryptotis parvus (assembly GCA_021461705.1). Classification (NCBI taxonomy): domain Eukaryota; kingdom Metazoa; phylum Chordata; class Mammalia; order Eulipotyphla; family Soricidae; genus Cryptotis; species Cryptotis parvus. Next base: position 46,925 of record JAJIBD010009647.1, read on the forward strand.
TGGCATGCATATGGGATGCTGGGGATTGAGCCCAGGTTGGCCGCCTGCAGGCAAGCGCCCTCCCCACTGTGCTCCAGCCCTGTGTAATGTGTTTGTGTAAGCAATATGTCTGCATAGGTGGCACGTGAGAATATACCACCTACATGGCAGAGCCTGGCAAGCTACCCGTGTTTTATTTGTTATGCCAAAAACTAGTAAGAATTATGGACCTCAATTCCATGACCTGAAGAATGGTTTGAGGCTCTTCCTGTCCCTGGAGCAAGCAGATGCCCTTGGGCTACACTTGCTTGTGACAGGAGGTATGGGATGTTACTGGTGTCTGCTCGACAGTGATACAGTGATATATCTAATCTTAATGCTAAAAAAACCCTTTCATGGGGCCGGAGCGATAGCCCAGCGGGTAGGGGCGTTTGCCTTGCACGCTGCCAACCCATGCCAGCCGGGTTCGATCCCGGCATCCCATATGGTCCCCGAGCATCGCCAGGAGTAATTCCTGAGTGCAGAGCCAGGAGTGGCCCCTGAGCATCACCGGGTGTGACCCAAAAAAGAAAAGAAAAAAAAAACCTTTCATGATTGAAGACAGGGATGAAGGAAATATGTTGATTAGCCAAACCCATACAGAGTTATATATCCAAGAAGACTGAGGTAAGCTCACAGCTAGTTAAGAGTGCCCGCTAAGCAGGAATATGGGGCCTGACAGGGGAGCCCAAACTGCAAGCCCCCTCTTCAAAGATATTCTGGCCCTTCAAGGACCCCCCCATTGGAGTCTGGCCTGCCTTCCACACACTGGTCAGCAGGGGGCGCTGAGTCCCTGGCCTGTGGCAGGAAATGTCTGGGACTAGAGTGCGTGAGATCACATCTCCCACGTTGCTAACCCCACTGGTCTCCAGTCTAGGCTCTAGTCACTCGGCAAGACCCCACCCTGCAGGAACCATCCATCAAGGCCCATCTTAAGCACATTCTGGATTCCTATTTTATTCTCTTGGGCCAGCTTTGAATACTGCAGTATATTCAGCGCACATGTGTGTGTGTGTGTGTGTGTGTGTGCGGCCACGATTGCAGCCAGTTGTGTCCATCCAACCAATGCATCTGTGCTCGTTGCCACCCCAGCACCTGTAGGTGATGCTCAGAGACATTCACGAGGCCGAGAGCTCTCCCCCTGCCGAGCTGTCAATGCCCAAGAAGCTTGTGTGCAATACGGGCACAAGTTGGGGCGGAGCAGCAGGACAGCGGGGAGGGTGTTTGCCTTGCATGTGGCCAATCCAGGTTCCATCCCCAGCATCCCATATGGTCCCCGAGCATCGCTAGGAGTAACCCCTGAGCATCGCCGGATGTGACAAAAAAAAAAAAAAAGATACTGCACAAGCTTCCAGACAGGATTTCACTCTGGAGTCAGAGTCAAAACAGTCCACGTAGGAGTCATTTTTACTACTAAGAGTGAAGTGATTGTGTTTGTAACACTACTTAATAATAATATATGAGTTATATAAACCCATATATAACTCTGTATGGGTTTGGCTTATCAACATATTTCCACTACATGCGATCATGGGCATGTACCCCATTTCCAAAAGTTTCCGAGTGAATATCACCATATCCAATGAGTAGGTGACAAACTGCGAGCCCAGTGACTTTAAATACATGACCAAGAACATGTTACCAAGTGGAGCTCTTATACATGACCAAGAACATGTTACCAAGTGGAGTTCTTATACATGACCAAGAACATGTTACCAAGTGGAGTTCTTATACATGACCAAGAACATGTTACCAAGTGGAGTTCTTATACATGACCAAGAACATGTTACCAAGTGGAGTTCTTATACATGACCAAGAACATGTTACCAAGTGGAGTTCTTATACATGACCAAGAACATGTTACCAAGTGGAGTTCTTATACATGACCAAGAACATGTTACCAAGTGGAGTTCTTATACATGACCAAGAACATGTTACCAAGTAGAGTTCTTATACATGGCCAAGAACATGTTACCAAGTGGAGTTCTTATACATGGCCAAGAACATGTTACCAAAGTGGAGTTCTTATCGGACCTGCTTGTTTGTGTGTTTGTTTGTTTTTGTTTGGAGGTCACAACCACTGTGTTCAGGCTTACTCCTGGTTCTGAGCTCAAGGATCACTCCTGAACAGGCTCAGGGGACTATATGAGGTGTTAGGGGACTGAACCCAGGCCAACTGCGTGCAAGGCAAGTACCTACCTGCTATACTATCTCTTCGGTCCCCAGACCTGCTATAAGCAAGCAGGTAAGGCCTCGGCTCAGTGGTAGAACACAGACCTTGTACACCAGAAGCCCTGGGATCACTCCCCAGCACCACATACATGCACAGATACACACACAGATAGACAATATACACAAGTATATCAACATATATACTACCCACATACATAGGTACACATACTCACCCATATACCCATATATACAGACATCTTCGTATATGCACTTACACACAAACATGCACTTTCACACAACCATCTTACACACACAAGCACACAAAGATAACAGGTCAATTGCTGAGGTGGTCTTAACTTTTCTGCTTTTCTTATTACTGTAAAACAGTAATAAGAGTTGCCTACTAGGGGCCAGAAGGATAGCACAGTGGGGAGGGCTCTTGCCTTGCACATGGCCAACCCAGGTTCCATTTCCTGGCATCCCATATGGTACCCTGAGCACTGCCAGGAGAATTTCCTGAGTGCAGACCTGGAGTAACTCCTGAGCATCCCCGAGTTTGGCCCAAGAAGCCAAAAAAAAAAAAAAAAAACCACCTAGTCTCCTACTAAGCTTCTCAGTGCTGGGATTTCCCCCCCCCCCCAGGTCAGCGCAGCCCCAGGGAAGGGGAGGTAGACACAGTCTCAAGTCCTGGCCGGTCCCTTCCCCACCCCCACCTTCCGTCACTTGCTCTTGGTGAGCCTCAGTTTCTTTATCTGATGAGGCAGGTGGTGAAATCCTCCCCTGCTGTGCTCCCAGAGCAGCCACAGTTCGCTCTCAGCAGCGTCAGGCGTGGGGTGCTGTGGGGTGCTAGGACCACAATACTGCCAAGGCGCTGCAGCAGCACCGCAGAGCCCCAGGGCCGGGTGTGCATGCTGCCCCTGGGTGGCTGCTGGTTGGCCAGGCTTGCTCGGGGTGGCAGTGATGCCCCCTTCCCTACCATGTGATTGCGCCAGAGGAGGTGCGAGTTCGGGGCACCGAGAGTTTCCGGAAGCTGAACTCAGAGGCCTTGGAATAAGTGAGGACCAAGCCCAGGAGCTGAAATGGGGGTGAGGAAGGCAGGACCACCTCACTGCCTGAATGGGAAGACCTTGCCAGTCACCCAACAAAGACGGGCGCAGTGTAGGGTACAGCTGCAGCGGGGGTGGGGGGCAGTGCCCTAAAGCATTTAAGCGGGCTTTTTGTTCTCAGTGATGGCCGCTCTCAATGCCAGTGATCCAATACTTTTTGACGAGAGGGAGAAGAGGGACAAATGCCCTCCCTGGACATCCTGGACCCTTGTCTCCATAGCTAGCCCTTAACTAGAATTTTGCTAGGAAGCAGAAGGACACTTGGGCGGGCCCCCAAGAACAAGGTGAGAGCACCTGAACTTGGAGGCCCGTCTAAAAGAGCAGTTCCAGCCATCCAGAGGGTGGAAGAGAGGCCAGCGGGATGGGGGGAAGGGGGCATGGGGGGACACCGGCAGCTCCAGTTCCGCTGCTGGCACCCGGTGCCCCCTGAGCCTGGGCGCACAACTGATAATCAATTGGCAAAACACATTGAATGTCTGACCCGAGCCTGCCCGCCCGGGCTGGGTCCCGAGCACATGGCATCCAGCTTTATTCCCAGTCCTCTAGCAGGGGCCGCCTGCCCAGACCCCACCGGCGGAACTCTGCGAGCGATCTGTGCTCTGCCCTCCACGGCCCACCTTCTGCCCCCACAGTGACCCCTCTCTCTCCTCTGCAGGAACAGGGGCGAGCCCAAGGAATCACGTAAGAATCGAGGTCCTGTAGCCACAGAGTCACGAGCAGAGCCAGGTCCTGTGGGCCCGGCGACTCTGAAAGATCAAAAGCCGGGATCCAACCTCCTCCAAAGGATCGAGGCCCGCCGACACGAGCCTCGAAAGAGCCAGGTCCTGTGACCCGGGGGCCCCAGAAGGACACAGGACCCAAAGTCCTGGCAGCGGTCAGGGAACAAAGTCCCCTGGTCCCCGAGCCTTTAAAGAACGTGGGTCCTGGGGTCTCGGCACCCCCAGGGAGCCTCCAAAGAACCAAAGTCCTGTGGCTGCGGCAGGAACTAAAGGTGGCCCCAGAGCCTCCCAAGGACCAAAGTCCGCCAGTGTCCTCAGCCATCAAGGATCAAGGGCCTGGGGTGCTCGGGCCCTGAGGGATCAAAGAACCTCAGTCACTGAACCTGGAAACAAGGAGAGGCCCATGGCCACAGATCCTGCGAAGAATCGAGGCGAAGGAGTTCTGGAGCCTCAGAAAGATCACAGGGTGGCGGGACTGGCACCTGCAAAGAACCAGGGCCCCGAGGTCCCTCCAGCAGTCAGAGACCAGGGTCCTGGGGTCCCCCCCACTAGTCAGAGACCAGAGCCCTCTGGTCTCAGGACTAATAAAAGACCAGGGTCCTGTGGTCCCAGGGCTAGTCAGAAACCAGGGTCCTGTGGTCCCCACACTGGTCAAAGACCAGGGTCCTGTGGTCCCCACGCTAATCAAAGACCAGGGTCCTGTGGTCCCCACGCTACTCAAAGACCAGGGTCCTGTGGTCCCCACACTAATCAAAGACCAGGGTCCTGTGGTCCCTACGCTAATCAAGGACCAGGGTCCTGTGGTCCCCACGCTAATCCAAGGACCAGGGTCCTGTGGTCCCCACGCTAATCAAAGACCAGGGTCCTGTGGTCCCCACGTTCATCAAAGACCAGGGTCCTGTGGTCCCCACGCTAATCAAGGACCAGGGTCCTGTGGTCCCAGCGCTACTCAAAGACCAGAGTCCTGTGATCTCAGCACTACTCAAAGATCAGAGCCCTGTGGTTCCAGCTCTAGTCAGAGAACAGGGTCCCGTGGTCCCCAGAGCCTCCGTGGAGACAAGGCTCTGTGGTCCCTGAGCCCAGGGAAGAATCAAGTTCCTATAATCCCGGTGCCTCTGAAAGGTCCACGATCCTCTGGTGCCACCATCAGCAAAGGACCAAGGTCCTGTGGTCCCTGAGCCTTTGAAAACTCCAGGTCCCAGGGGCCCTCAGCTGCCCACTATCTCACCCCCAGTGAAGATCCCAACTGTCCCCCATGCGGAATATATCGAGGGCTCCCCTTGATGCTCACCCCCCTGAGATGCCAAGTAAAGAGCTGGCAGCGAGAGTCTCCCACTGGGGCTGGCGAGACGCATATTTAATCTGCATGAAACACGTATTGTATAGTCTTGCTGGAACCTAATAAAATTGGTCCTCTTGCTCAGCAATATGTGACTTTGGCTCCATTTGTATATGTGTGTGTATGTGTGTGCATGTATGTGTGTTAATGTGGCGTGAGAGGGGATCTGAGTGAATCTGTGTGTGGCGTGTATATTTAACTGTGTGAAAGTATTGTGTGTATGTGAATGTATGAGTACACATGTGAGGACTGTAATATGGGTGTATAAATGTAGTGTAAATGTGTGTGAGCGCATGCGTATGTCTGTATATGAAAGTGTGAACGTGTGAGTATGTGGGTCTGTGAAAGTGTAGTGATATGCATGTGTGTATGTGAATGTGTGAACATGTGGATATGTGTGTGAGTGTGTTGTGTGTGAAATGCATGTGTGAATGGATGTGAACATGTGAGTATGTGGGTCTGTGAATGTGTTGTGATATGCATATGTTGTCTGTGAATGTGTGAACGTGTGGGTATGTGGGGTGTGTGTATTGTGTATAAAATGCATGTGTGGGGCGGGAGCAATAGCCCAGCAGGTAGAGGCGTTTGCCTTGCCGTGGCCGGCCTATGCCGGCTCGGGTTCGATCCCCAGCATCCCATATGGTTCCCCGAGCACCGCCAGGAGTACTTCCTGAGTGCAGAGCCAGGAGTAACCCCTGAGCATTGCGGGTGTGACCCAAAAAGCAAAAAAAAAAAAAAAATGCATGTGTGTATGTGAATGTATGGGTATGTGGATGTGTTTGTGTTGTATGTGATATGCATGTGTGTGTCTATGTGAACATGTGAACATGTGGGAGATGTGGATGTGTGAACTGTGAGTTTGTATCAGTATGAGTGTTCGTGAATATGTGAGTATGTTACATGTGAATATGTATCGGGGAGCGCCGCCAGGGTCCCGACAGTGTCAGGACTGAGGTTCTTTTCTACCTCCGAGGGCGCCGGGAGAACAGATGAAAACTCACGAGTCGGTGCAGTTCAAAAATGGCTTTTAATAGTACAAAAGCTCTTCCACAGCACTCCAATATAATGAACAAGCTTTAGCTCTGGTCCGAACTTAGACCATACAAAGAGCCTAAGTCTCCCACCAAAGAGAGAGGATCTCACCCGAGCTAGTCCTACCCAGAAGGAGCAAAAGACCAAAGAGCAAAAAGCCAAAAGCCAAAAGCCGCCCAAGGCTGAGGAGCCAAAGGCCGAAGCTAAAAAGGCCCAAAAGGTAAATGTTGAAGGGGTGAAGGGGCCTCAAGTCAGTCCCCTTATACACCAAAGTAATCCAATCGGAAGGGTCATGTCAACAAAGAACTCTAAACAGAGTGTAGTGCCACACCCTATTGCAGGTATAAACAAAGGTTATGCCAAGGACTAAGGAGATTATCTCTTATGTAAAACACTGGAGAGAGAGAGGGCTGATATAAAGTAATACATCTTAACTTCATGAGCTTCATGTGATCTAGATGGTACCCACAAGGTCCTTCTTATTATTATCTGCACCAGGGTGATTCTGAGTATCTTGTTCTCGTGTCCTGAAAGGGTCGCACTCGCCTGCTTAGAGCAAACTAGTATGATCCTTCCTATAGTCTTCCTATAGTCTCAGCGTAGCCAGGGTGGTAGTCTCCTGGTAAATTCTAACTGTCCCACGCTGGGTGCAGTGGGTATAAAGAGGAGCTGTGCCCAATTTAGAAAACATAGAAGTCTTAGTAGATGTATAAGTCAGAAGTTATTCAATCAAGGTGACTTCTGTAACTGCAACACCCTCTAGCAGTGTTTACATAGAAGAGAGGTCTCATTAGAATGAACCTTGGCTTAAATAAGATTAAGCTGGGAGTGGGCAAAACAACAAAACTCCCAGGTTAGCTAAACGTGTCCTCCAACAAATATGTATGTGGGAACATGTGTGAATGTGTTTGTGTGTGGGTCTTTGAATGTGTTGTTAACTGAGTATGTTTGTGTTGTGTGTTATGTGAGGCTGTATGCAGGTGCAGATGTGTGTGTGTGAGTATGTGTGAACTCTGTGTGTGTTCAAACAGGCACGCATGCAGCACACCCCAAGCAGGCATGCTGAGAGGGAGAACGAGGCAGGACAGGGCCTGTCTCATGAGGCAGGACAGGGCCAGGGCATGTCTCCTTTTTCCCGCACCTCCGCTCTCATTCTCACACAGCGGGAGGTTTCTGACTCTGGCGCACCAAACAATCCCTGGCACCAGCGAGAGGGTCTGCAGTGGAATTCGGTTCTGACACTCCCCACCTGTGGGTGGCAAAGAACACAGGCTAGGGGGGCTTCATGCTTCTAATTGGCCACCGGCTTCCGAGGTGATCAAAGGTCCAGGTTTTCAGCTCAGCTCGGATAGCCTGTCCATAAACCAGCCCCAGCCTTGGGATCCCTGATTAGCTAGAATGACTGGCAGAATTCATACAAGAACTGGCTGAGCAGAAAAGATTGAATGAAGGGGAGAGAGGGGCGAGGGGCACCCGTGGCCTTGGTAGGCAGCGCCACCCGCCAACCCTCCCACCACCTCCACATGTTCAACCAGGACTGGGCAGAGGCAGAAGCCGGTTCCTTTTCGGACCCTCTGCTTGCCCGGAGGGAGAACCTATTTGGTAGGGTTTGTAGGTGTTTGTTTTGTTTTTTGGGGCCAACCAGTGTGCTCAGGGATCACTCCTGGCAGACCTGCGGACCCAGAGCGGAGCTGGTGATCAAACCAGGGCCAGTCTCGTGAAGGCAAGTGCCCCACCTACAGCACTGTCCCTTCTGCTCCTGATTTTGTAGATTATTGTTTTATCGGAATGTTAATGCCACTAGTTTTTCTTTTGTTGTTGTTAGAAATCAAACCCGGGTCTCCTCTCTGCAAGGCTTTGCCACTGATCCACTCCTGACCCTATTACCCTTTGTGGGGACAGGGAGGGGGTGAGGGCTGGGTCAGGCGTGAATACCGGCTCACTGGGGGCCCATATGTAGTACCGGGGGCACACTGGGATTGGCCGCCTGATAATCATTTTATGGAAAAAAAATTTCATTTTTTCAGACCCAACGAATACTAAATCACGCCAAACAACACAAGGGGGAGAAGGCCTGAATGTTTATCAGTTCCCAGGTCAGGCCCCAGGAGAGCCTGGGCTAAGGCCTGCATGGGTCAGGCCTGAAGCTACCGAAGAACCAGAGCAGATACTGGGGGCCCCAGAAAACCACCAGGCGCTTCCTTCTGCTGCCCCTCAGAGGTCAGACTTCTCAGGAAAGTCCCGACACTCAGGAGGATAAAACCTGTATCTGCTGACCCCTCAGGCCTAGTCCAGTCCAGTCAGGGTCCCCCACTCTTTCATGCCTGAGGCAGACTTAGCCTTGACATCCACTTGTGGAATGCTCAGATCTGGGCCTCGGGGTCACTGCAAAAGTCGCCGGCCTCTTAGGACAATGCAATATGAAGAGCCGGTGAGATAGTCCGGTGGATAGGGCGTCTGCCACACACAGCTGTCCGGGTTCAATCCCTGCCACTCCACATGGTCCCTTGAATCCCATTAGGGTGATCTCTGAATGCAGAGCCAGGAGTAAGCCGTGAGCACCGGCCAGGTGTAGCCCCCAAACCAAAACAAGCGAACATATTTAAAGATAATAAAAAGTTCCTTTCAAAGGAGTGCAGATTGGGTCTTCCAGGGAAATGATCACAGTAGTTAGGTTCCTACCCCACTCCCAACAGCACCTGGGGCTTCCTGTCCCCCAAAAAGCTATATCGGAGGCGCACACACACACACACACACACACACACACACACACACACACACTTCTTCCTGGTACACAGGACTTTAGAATTTTATTGACATATGACTTATAAGTGTTGAGTTCAGCAAACAAGAAAAGCCACTACAATGAGACTAAAGAAATATTTCATAAGGTCGGAGAAATATTTGATATATTTAAGAAATATTTGATAAGGAACAGGGCTCAAGGCACTTGCCTTACACACAACTGATCCTGTTCAATTCCCAGCATTGGTCCCTGAGTACCTCCAGGAGTGATCCTTGAACCCAGAGCCCAGAGTAAGCCCTGAGCGTCTTGGGGTATGACTCAAAAAAAAAAGCGGGCCAGAGAGATAGTACAAGAGGTAAAACACTTGCCTTGCACACGGCCCACCCAGGTTCAATCCCCAGCACCCGTATATGGCCTGAGCCTGCCAGGAATGATTCCTGAGTGCAAAGTCAGGGAGTAACCCCTGAGCAGTACCAGGTGTGGCCCCAAAACAAAATAAATAAACAAAATTACAGCAAACAAAATGTGTGTGAACTCCTCCTGCTTCTCATTCTCCCTCTGACCCACACACCTGTCGTCTCCACACATGTCCCCAGGGCCACATGGATGATGCGCTCTCTGAGATGGGGACATCCAGGGCAGATTCCAGGTAACCAACTCTCCAGAGCTGCTTGCAAACCAGGTCTGGGCATGGAGGATGGGGGTGCTGCTGGAGCCCTAGGGCCGTTGCAAAGGAAAGCGAAAGGTGCTCCTGAGCCTCTTGCTTTTTACTTCATTATAAAAATATTGAATCAGGGGCCGGAGCGATAGCCCAGCGGGTAGGGGCGTTTGCCTTGCAGGCGGCCGGCCTCTGCCGGCCTGGGTTCGATCCCGGCATCCCATATGGTCCCCCGAAAGCACCACCAGTAGTAATTCCTGAGTGCAGAGCCAGGAGTAGCCCCTGAGCATTGCGGGTGTGACCCAAAAAGGCAAAAAAATAATAATAATAATAAAAAATTAAAATATTGAATCACCATGAGATACACAGCTACAAAGTTGTTCATGATTGGGTTTCCGTTATGCAATGTTCCAACACCCATCCCTTCACCAGTGCACATATCCCAACACCAATGTCCCCTGATTCCCTCCTGTCAACCCCCTCTTCACCTAGCCAGCTTTTCTAAAATTTATCTATTTATTTATTTATTTTTCAATGGAATCAATGAGATACACAGTAACAAGATTGTTCATGATTGGGGTCACCACATAATGCTCCAACACCTGTCCCTTCACCTGGTTTGCTACTTAAAAGGTTTGGAAGGGGCCTGAGCGATACTCCAGTGGGGAGGGCATTTGCCTTGCACACCACTGACTAGGGTTAAATCTCAGGCATCCCATATGGACTCAGGTACACAGGGCAGAGCTGCTATTGGCTCTCCTGAGCCCAACTGATCATGAGGTGCCCAGGAGGGGAAGGTGAAGGTGGGTTCTAGCCCTGGCCCGCCAGCCCAGCAGAGCCTCACAAGAAGCCAAAGGAACCCCCACACCATAAGGGTCGCCATTTTCAACATCCAGACTCCACCGCTGGTCAGAGTTCCACCCAAGAAAAAGCCAGTCCCTCCTCATTTCGATTCATCAATAAATGCACGAGATGGAGGCTACTACAAGAGTATCCCACCCTCAAGGCAGAGCCTGGCAAGCTACCTGCATCGTATTTGATATGCCAAAAACCAATAACAATTATAGACCTCATTCCCATGACCTGAAGGGAATGGTTTGAGGCTCTTCATGTTCCTGGAGCGAGCAGATGCCCTTGGGCTACACTAGCATGTGACAGGACATATAGAGATGTTATACTGGTGCCTGCTCAAGCAAATCGATGAACGGGAAAGATAAGTGATAAGTGATCCCATATGGTCCCCCAGCACCACGATAGATAGATAGATAGATAGAT